>VXBO01004452.1:37432-125275 GCA_013400135.1 Rhinoptilus africanus | reverse complement strand
CCCGGGGGCAGGCGGAGAGCCCCGGGCAGGGGGGGGAAGGCTCTGGGAGGGGGCGAGGGCCGTGAGGGCCGTGAGGCGGGCAGCAGTCGGGAACATGGCGGCCCCCGAGGGTGGGCGGCAGGTCCCCGGGTGGCGAGCTGTCGGCGCGGCGGAGCCCGAGGGGGTGTCCCCGGGAGGGCCCGGTGTCACACGCGTGGGTTGGACACGAGCCTTTTCTGAAAATCATTCGCAGGTTTATTCATTTATTTTGCTGTAGAGGAATATCTGGGCCTCGCTGTACCGCGCAGGCTGGCAGCAGCGCCGAAGTCGAGCACAGGAATCAAAAATAGCACCTAACCTGCCTGCAAAACGCAGCAGGATCGAGTTCCAGGCGCTGGCAGTTTCCCAAAGAATGCTGGTACAGGAGTGCTCCGGCACAGCTGGGATGATAACGAAAAATATCAGAATCATGAAGTGAGGTAAAAAAATCGACCTTGTTTCTGCGAAAGGAGACTAGAAAAGTGAGGAACCAGAGCTAGTGCAAAATGCTGAGAGGGGAAAAAACATCCACTAACATGGTACTGAACCAAAACCTCTGCTGTCTGTGGTGGAAGCGTGCGGAATACTCTAGAGAATCCTTTTGTCACCTCCACAGATTTTGGCATCAGGCCCGTCACAGTACAGGGCTGGGAATCAGATGGATTTTTGAACAGGCTTCACGTTTCTAAAGGCATATGGTCCTTGCCTGTTACACTTTTACAGCCTAACCCTGTAACTTTGCAGCAGTTAGAATTACTTGTTTCTATCCTGTGTTAAAAAGTAAGAAAGCAAAGACTTTGCTGTATGGTCGGCTTCAGCCCCTTCAGATGGATGGCAACAGTAAACAGACTGATTTCCTGTAAACTGCCACCGGCAGTCTGCTGCCATTCAGGAGAAAGTGCTGACAGTCCGTTTCCCCCCAGAAATAGCCACTGGTTGAAGCGTAGCCTTTTCCTGCTCACTAGAGGTTCAGAAAACATTGCAAAACTGCTCAGAAATCTACTTGTCAGAACTTCCCACCCACCCCCTTCCACAGTTATTAAAGACACGCTTTGCTTTTTTAGGGGTAAATACAAAGTGGATGAGAATGGCAATAGTCGCAGTCCAGCTTGGTCAGTGTGGCAATCAGATTGGCCAGGAGGTGTTTAATGCTATCTGCAGTGACGTCCGTGGCACACATGGGTTGTGTTCCAAGAAGGAGAATGAATCCTACCATGATGCTTGCAAAGAACGTTTTTTCAGTGAGGAGGAATCCGAAGGTACAGCATTTAATTAAGCGTTTGTATCCCACAGAGTGTCTAATACTGTTAATAGCCTAATACAGTTAAGAGCATAGAAATAATAAAAGTTTTTCACCTTCCATTGAAGAATGAGTTTTACCTTCAGTCTTGAACTGTCAGAACCCCCTCCCTTCACAACACTGCTAACAACTGTGGAAGCAAAACAGCGCAGTAACATGTCTAAAACCACAGGGCAAAGTCTGCCAGTAACACAGCTGGAAACGGACCATAAATGTATACACAATCTTTCCTTCCAAACACCTTTATTTCCTACTGTCGGTAGATCATACCACAGAGTAGGATCCAGATTATGTCAATCTGGTGTTATAAAGCATATTAAGTGGTTTCTTTCCTGAAAGATCTATGGACTCAGAGTTCAGATTTGTCTTTGAAGCAATAGATGGTTCTCCAGAAATCCGGGACATTGCAAGTCCTCCTTTCTGTACCTGCCTGCACGGTACCATAAATACTTAGGCTTACGTGGGTGGGAGGAATACAATTTGGGCCATGGGGCAAGTCTGCCTATTTTACGTAAAAAGTGTTCTGATCCTGGCACATTATTCTTAGTTTTGATTTTCTTCCTGTCCAGTACCTGTTGCCCGAGCTGTGCTTGTTGACATGGAACCTAAAGTCATCAGCCAAACCTTATCGGTAGCCGCCCGGTCTGGCTACTGGAAATACGATGATCGGTCGCACTTCTGTCAGAAGCAAGGGTCTGGGAACAACTGGGCAAACGGGTATGAACAATTGTTTCAAGCTTCACTAAGCGAACTGTAGAGGCTAATGAGCTGGCTAGACTCTCTAGGAGCAGCACTCTTGCAGCTGTGCAAGGTATAATAAAACTCTATTTTTAAGTTAGCAATATATAGAGCAGTGAAATTCCTCAACTGCTTTTTGCAAGGTGAAATTGGTATTTACAGTGAAAATGTAACATTGTAGAGTAGAGTGAATATATTTGATTTAAGAATAGGAAACAGTAAGCACAGTTTATAAACAGCTGTTGTGCAAAACATCACAGCTGAGGATTATTTACTGCAGATAGAATGGGGGACATAATGCCAGCTTATATAAATAATAATAAGGAAAGTATCCTTTATGAATAGTTTCACCTTACCGCTTTTATTTTGATAGAACCTGCCATATTTCACTGTTTCATCTTTTATTCAACAGTTACTCTGTGCACGGGCCGAGACACAAAGAAGTAATAATGAATCTGGTACAAAAAGAAGCAGAGAAATGTGATCGACTCGGTGGATTTTTCACAATAATGAGCATGGCTGGTGGTACAGGATCTGGCTTGGGAGCATTTGTGACCCAGTGTTTAAGAGACGCTTTTCCAACCTCATTTATACTAAACCACGTTATCTGGCCCTACGGCACTGGTGAGGTGAATGTCGTATTTCCCTGAGACACTCTACAAGTTTATAATCACCGTTTACTTTTAAACATAAAATACCTGCAACTGAAATAAACTAGAAGAGAGGTAACATTTTACTTTTCAGAAGTTCAACAGGACAGAAGGTAACAGAGCTAATGAAATGTTTGCCTAATATTTGGTACGTGTTTTCAGAAAAAAAATATTTCTGGATAATGTAAGTGCTAAAGTATAACGCAGTTTCATGAGAAGCTCTATTAGGTAACTGGCAATCTCTGGTCATGATAGTACCTCAGCATTATATTCAGTTCCCAGACATTTTATTCTAGCACGTTTGTACGAACTGAGAAGAATAATGTGATTTTCACAGGTATTTCTCTCCTCCACGAAAACGCTCTGCTAGCTCCTGACCTCATTCTGCACTTTGGCACAGAAAATGAGTCACTTTCTAAATCATAACTGAGGAAATGACAGTAGCCAGAGGATTATAAACTAGAAAGAGATTGAGTTGTTTGATTCTCATTGGCGTGTATTTTTTGTTTGTTTGTTTCCAGGTCATTGTTCAAAACTACAACTCTGTTCTGACTCTTTCACATCTGTACCAGTCATCAGATGCCCTTCTCGTTCATGAAAATGATGTCATCCACAAGATCTGTGCTCAGCTGATGAATATTAAACAGATCTCCTTCAGGGATGTAAATCAAGTCATTGCACATCAGCTGGGGAGTGTTTTCCAGCCCACTTACACAGCAGAAAGTGCCTTACACTACGGCAGAAACCCACTAGGTATCAAACTGTAATATTGCTGCCTGACGCATTCTCACGCGTATTTCTGTAATTATTTCACATGGTGAATTCAAGTTCTTTGGTCTCCTTACTTAAGGATTCGGACACATCCCAAGTTTTAAGATAGGAAGTGTGAAGCAAAAGTCTAAATTAGAATTTCAATTCAAAACCAGAACCCCCAGCTTCTAGTTTCATTCTTTACCAAAAGAACCCCGTTTCTCCTTTTTCAAGTGCCTACAGACACCCTTGTACCTATTTACATTTCAGAGGAAATGTGTGCAGGACAGTAATTTGGGACTGAGCTTTACATTTCCCATTGGGTTAGAAGTTTGTATAAGCTGAAGCAAAGTGACAGTTCTGTGTTTTGCTCAGGCAGAAGACAGGCCAGCACACAACTTGGGAGCACCAAGCAACAGGTTGACGTTTGTATCTTTAAGGGATTAGAGATGTTACCCCTATCGCCAAGAGTTTTGCTTGTAAAATTAAACTTTTACATCTGTCTGTCGATCTCTTTAGCAGTGCGTAGGGTCTTTGAGGTTCAGAGCCAGACTATAAAGCAAGATGAGTCTAAATTGTAAAACAAGAGCTGCTAACACGCTTGTATAGAACTTTGTAGCACACAGGAAGTTTGCACTGCTTTGGTTGATGTGCGTCCATATAGTTGTCAAATTAAAACTTTATATATCCTGCTTTGTTTCTTACCTTAAATTGCTAGATCTTTGTGAAATTCCTCCCTCTCTTCTCCTATTTTAGCTAGCCTATGCAATATTTTTGTCAAACATGAGCAGCTGTTCATTTCTTCTTTCAGGAGACTTAATGGAGACGTTAGTTCCACATCCCGAATTCAAGATGTTGGGTCTTCGTAACATACCTCAGATGCCTGAAAACTTCCTCGCTTATAGTACATTCAGTTGGCCTGGACTCATCAAACACTTAAGGCAGATGCTCATTGCTAATGCTAAAATGGAGGAAGGTAAAAAGCATTCGCTCATCTTCAGCATCCACCAGTATTTAAGCATTTCTTTTTACAGGTGAAATAAAGCTCATTGTTTTGTGGAGCTCACTGATTAGCTTTAGTCCATAAATGAGCTGCTGCCCTCAGACAGCAGGAATTTGCCTCTACATACCCAGCTGCTCCTGTAACTATTCACTCAGCTGCCACAGCAGCTCCTGGCTTGCTCCCGTTTTTGCTCCCAGACACCTCAATTAATTATAACTATTGAAAAAGAGGCAAAACAAACAGGTTTTGGCCATGCACTTAATTTACATGATTTATTTGGAACATTCCTTGAATAGTTAGTTGTGCTATGTTTTTTCTTTCTACACCTTCTACTAATTAAAAGCATGCTTAGCTCTCCCATATCATTTACATGGGGAATTCAGTATAGCTTCCAGTTATGCAAAGAATGGGCTGGCAGATTGCTAAGAATAGAAACGAGTTTCCATTTTCTCTGGTAAGACTAGTGACTGCCAGGCAAATACTGCTGGATTAGCACGGGTTTTCTCTAAGAATTGTGTAATTGCTGCTTAACTAACGTGCAGAAGCTACAAACCCTAATATAATCTCAGTTTGGGGTTAGTTCCCATCTGACTCTTCAGCTAGTCTCAATCTATATTTCATGAAATACTAACTTTCTTTTATATCTTTTTTTTTTTCCAAAATCTCATAGGTATTGATTGGCAAGTAAGACCACCACGTCTGGGCTCCTCCACCCCCTCCAGTCATTCCACAAACAAGCCGCTACATTTCAATACTTCCATTGCCAACCTGGTTATCCTGCGAGGAAAGGATACGCACAGCGTAGACTTAGGTAAGAAGGAAAAGCACAGTACCTCAGGGAGCCTTGTGTCACATCTCACTGATTTCTTTGCAACCATATCTGATGAAAGGGGGAACAAACCCACAAGGCCGCATATTTGACTACTGAAGTCAATATTCCCTCTAGAAACATCTTCATGTCTGAGGCCAGGTTGTCTAATTGCTCAGGGCTGCTATATTTGCAACCCAGACTTCTGTGTTTCCTGAAGCACTTCAGAGAAGGAGGAAGAGACTGAAGTCCATAGATAAGATAGGATTCTTGGCTGTATTGTCTGAAAATATATTTAGCTGCTTCTGGAATGATAAGCATAGCTTGCGGATGTAGTACCGATACAAGAGTATGCTTCTAGATAATCTAATGAATCTGTTTAAACTAGTTATATTTTAAACAAGCTGACCACTCCGCAGACTTTTTTCAAGGCCTGAATTGATCTGCCAAGCATTGATGAGGTCACACAGGACTACTGAGAGCAAGATGTAGGAGCTTGTACCTTTACAGTTGTCAAAAGGGCTGTCTTATTTCTGCTACAGGAAGTTTCCGAGATCCCTCATTATACACATCATGGCTAAGCCCTCAGGATGCTTTTAAGGCGTGGAAAACACCAAGAGCATTTAACAAGTACGAAAAGTCTGCTACTCTGGTCAGCAATAGCCAGTTCCTGCTGAAACCTCTTGACAATGTTGTAGGAAAAGCTTGGAATATGTTTGCATCCAAGTAAGTGAAAATAATTACGCTGAGACTTCATTAATAAGTGTCAGTATCTTCAGTGGTAGCAAAATCAATGTAAATACAGCTCACTCTTTCAGCAGAAACATTCTGATGCTTGGAACATGATGGCAGGGTGAGGAACACAGAGCAGTGCTTATGTTTTGTGGATAAGTGAGACCACAGATTCTAGTGCTGTCAGTTTGCCTGTTTTCTCTGTACTAAAACTCCACAAATTTAGCGCATTCCGATGTGACCATTCTAAAAATAACACACAGAAGCTCTTTTACTGATCATATAGTTTCTAAACTGCGTACAGACATGCTGCACAGTCCAGGAAGCAAGTTCCTTACTCAGTTCAAAAGGATTTACGGGACTTGTGTGTTTACTAAGGCTCCCATGCTATTAGTTTAATTTTTCATTAGAACCAAGAAATCTAGAAAAGAATTGCCTTTTTACTTGGATCATCGTGAAGCCAAGGTTACTGCATGTCACAGCAGGTGTCTGCTAAACACGAGTTTCTAGCACAGGAATTCTGCAATTAAAAGCCAAAAGAGGAAAACTGCTGCCATTAGCGGTGCTCCTGGTTTTACCAGCTGTTACAGAAACACCAGTGATGAGAAGCAAACTACCCTGCACACACAGGTTGAGGCTTTGTGTTACTTTTCTCATTTCATCATCACTTCTCTCTCCATCTCCCAATTAGCCCAATTTTGTTAGCTGCAATTTTGTTTCCTTAAACAATACACAAAGTTATAAAAGCTATTGGGAACAAGTCATGACTTATCAATAAATATTAATTACAAAATGAGTTCGAGAGAGCACAGTAGAAATTAACCAGCACAATTATCGGGTGGAAACCAATCTTCATTTGAAGTTTTTGGAATAACTATACAGTCTGATTTCATGTGTCAGATTCTTCACTGATTTCTAATGCCTTATCCGTTTTCCTACTGTGACTTCAACACACAGAGCCTATATTCACCAATACACCAAATTCGGAATCGAAGAGGAAGATTTCCTGGACAGCTTCACAGCTCTGGAACAAGTTATCTCCAGTTACACCAGCCTTTGATTTTTTTTGGAATGGTCTGAAATAGAGTTTTCCCGAAAGAACCCAGCACTGGAAAACCATCCATCGACTTCCTGAAGTATATGAATTACTGGACTGTAGCTATTTTTCAGTCTTGTAAGCGGTGTGTGTGCCTGTGTTAGAATAGTAAGAACTGAATCAGAACTGAAAATATTCATATGAGCCGGTATTACTCATATTTATTATATCTAATAAATAGCTATTTTTCAATACAGTTGCTATGTAGTGTAGTTAAGTCTTTGAACATTTTTGGCACTTGGATATTTTTCATAAAGAATGTCTATACAGAAGGATTTTTTCTCCAGGCTAAACTCTCAGCATCTAAACTGTCATGAACTAATGTGTGATAAAAATGAAATGTGTGCTTGACTACAGTAGTAAGGCATTTACAATCCTCCAATTTCAATTTTTCATGATAACACTTTGCCCTAAGGATGCTTCAATATTGATAAAAACGCGCAGTATCAGAATGATTAACCCAAACTCCATTTGGGAATCCTTCAAGATACAATATGTGTCACCTCTTCCTTTAAAGCAAAGTAAGACTTAAATTCTATTTTAAGGACCTTAACCTTGACAAAATAGGGAAAGTCTTGAACCATCTTTTAAAAAAAAGGTACGAGAGTCCTTCATTTACTGTCACCTTCAAGTTATATTAGAGATTATAGTGAATTATATGCTTTTCTGGCCATTTCATCATGCCATGTTTTCAAGCGGTGTTATCTACCACTTGGAAAAAAAAATCCCTACAGCACATCAGAGCTCTTGGCTATTTGCTGCAGGCAAACCATAGGTTTGAGCACAACTACAGCTCTTGGTCTTCTTCCTCTAAGTTAGAAACAGGTAGGTTTTTAAATTAATTTGTTATTTATTTAAACACATTTGGGAGGAGAACTGCCGGCAGATTTCAGATGTAAGAGCCTGTAATGTAATATAATGAATATAATGGATTGTATAATTTCAAAAGTTGATTTAAGAAATGGGCTCTTTTCTTGCACAAATTTTACCACGACCACAAGGTGGGGCCCCTGTGAAGCTGCAGCCTGCAAACGCTCAGCTGGGCGGGGAGGGCAATAGCTGTGGGGGCGCAGACTGGGGGCTTATAAAATAAAAGAGTACAGTAGGGTCAAGGATTATGCTGTAACACCGAGCTTTCTTCTGCCTCTGTTAGCTTGTCACCTAATGGTAGGGAGAGCTTTTGGAATTCTTCCCATTCCCTCCCCTGTCACACTGTTCTCTCATGGAAACAATCACACTTATTATTACATAGGCATAAAAGTTTAAAAAGTCCGTCTTGAGGACTTTTCCCTTGACAAGTGGGCAAATCTCATAGTTGCCCTTTAGGTTTCAGTGCTGTTTCCTGCCAGGCTTCTGAGCTTTTAACTAAAAGCTGAGCGCACACATAGTAAGATGTTATGTTAAAGAGGTTTGCAATATGGCTAATGATGCCAACACAGAAATCTTGCCCTGGTAGCAATTCTGATTTATATTTTAAATCTTTAATGAATTAACACAGTGGTAGATGCAGAAGTGACCTTGTCATTCTGCCAGGCTTCAGTTAGAGCACAGCAGACACGCCGTATTACTTTTCTTTCTTTTCCTGGTTTCACTTACCTCTTCACTTTTCTTCAGGCCAGGTACAGGAGCACTAAAATCCTCCCCTGCCCCCCCAAGAACCTGTTCTGAAAGCAGCTCTGGCACACGACACCTGGAATGGCAGACAGACGTCTCGACAAGATTCAAGTAACTGTACAATTGAATCTGAAGAAAATAAGTAAGTACTTGGGCTCAGTTCACAACGGATCAAATCCACTTACAGGAATAGCTGTTCTCCGCCACGGGTGTGTCACTGCACACCACAGTGGCTTCTGATAAATGTCACAGTAGCTTACAGAGCAGCAGTGTTAGTCTCTCCTGTCTTCCAAACAAACAAACAAAAGTTTCAAGTGCCCATTAGTAGTAGGAGAACCTTCAGCACGCTTTAGAGTTGAGTCTGGTCCTAGTTCATGCTGAAAAATTACTTGTGTAAATTAAGAGCTGTATTAGTGCCTCAATTCAATAACTAAATAATTAAATCTAGAGAGGAATGCGAATTATCCGTGGGGTGGGTGGGGAAAACAGAAGAGGGAAAGCAAAGAGGAAAAAGCAGATAGGATAAATATACCAAATAACTTTTCATATAAAAAAAATCACTTGACATTTACGACAAAACATCAAAATTCTTCTTGCAGATCACGGTACATAATCCAACAACTCGCCCTGGTTTGCTTCCTGTTTTAGGAACTCGCTCTCAAAAGGAGAAGACACAGTAATCATAGTTCAACCATCCAGCCATACTTCAATACTGCCCAGCAAAACTGAAATTGTTTAGAAGTTCAAAACTACATGTAACTTTTGTTATAGAATATTATTTGTGGTCTTTAATATTTTTTTCACTAAATCACTTCCTGGCAGCTGGGAGCTGGGGGACTGTTCTGATGAAAAGGGCTTTGCTAGTGGTGTGGTTTTGTCAGTTTCAACCATTGTCTTTAAGTTGGGTATTTTCACAGCAGAAACTGGAGGAAAGATTGCACAAGAAGTTAAGATAAACAGCCCGGGGAATTCAAGTTTGCATGGAACAAAGGGTCAGGAGAGGAGACAGCATGGTGAGGTTCTCCCTCCTCAAAAAGGCACAGGATGTTTAGCAACATATAAATAATTTTCCCTAGTGTTTTCAACAGATACCAGACTGAGAACTTCCAGTATCAGAAATGAGAATAGGTAACTCCTTGTCTGAAAAAATGACCAAGTCCCAGGAATGCATACTCTTCCTCGTTGTTCCAGAGGACAGGTAAAGGAGATTTTTAAAAAGCCAAGGACAGATGAGTCCTCTCAGAAACAAGGAAGAGAGCAATGGGTTATTGAACTGCAACATCAATAAGTGACTTTATTGCAGAAATAACCTTACGTTATCTGTACGTATTTATAATTTTGATCATGAAGCAAATACAGCAGGCACTTATTGCACCTATGAATGATACAGACCCATTTATCCATTCTTTATAAGTACAATTATTATTTATGGCTTATGTCACTTTTGGTTAATGGAACAGGATATTTGGTGGGTTTGTTTACATTTGATGGCAGAATTTGGGCCACGTCAGGAAACACAGCATACAGATAACATGTATAACCCCAAAGCAAAAGATAAAAATGTCCTTATTTAATCTCAGTTATAACATATGAAAACATAGAGGAAAGATTCTGCAGCTCAAAGACAGAGCTAGGCCAACGGATGCGTTATGCTTAAAGAAGGCTACTTCTACAAGAACTTGTTCACAGTTAGGATTCAGGGAAATACTCCTACTTCCATGGGAAAGCAAAGTTTTTCAAAGCAGCAATAGAGGATCACACCCATCAGCCAAATTTTGACAACACAGATTCCTCAAAACTACCAAAAAAAAAAAAAAAGAGGTGAAACCAAAAGCGTAACTGCTGTATTACCTCTTGTCATCCCTTTTGTGGCTCTGGAGAAGAGATTGACAGGAACTGTTTTAGTCATCTCTAGCCTTCTTCCTGTTAGTGTTTTTCACGGCTGACCTCAGTTCTGAAATTCTCACACCCTTTCCCAAACTAAGCCTTCATTTTTTTGATCTATGGCTAGATTCCTCTATTTTTTTCCCCAGGATGTGGAGAGGAGAGGGTCAAAGTGGCAGGAAGTGAATAGCTATTATCACATTTTCATCATCTAGGATTATATTAGAAGGCGGAGTAGTCATTTTCTATTTTATTGAGAAAATTAATTCTGTAAGTAGTCTGAGCCTGGCAGAGGGCCTTTATTGCGTTAGAAATGAAAATGAACGAGGTAGATCAAAGGTCAGCACAAGCCAATCGCTCACCAAGGCAGGGGCAACAGCATCCGTGGCCTTGACCTACCTAGTTTTAAGCCACCTGCCCACAGGATGTCCATAAACCAGGGAACAAGGCATCAAATCTCCCTATTGTTTCTTGAAATGGACAGGTGCAGCTCACTTGGAAGCTGATTCAAGGACTCGAACTACAGCAGATTTACCTAATGAACAGGGTAACTTCTATTTGGCCACCAAAAAAACCCAACCCAAACCAAAAAAGAAAACCACGAACTAAAATTAACTTGTTACAAATCCTTTAAACATAGAAACTGTTTGGCAAGTGACAGGGCACTAATGTACTCACAGGTACAATTTATTCGGCCTTACGTATGTATTGCTGCTTATAGGGTTAGGCTGACGACCAGCACAGAAAGGATAGAATCTCCGTGTGAGAATAGAAGGGCTTTTCAAGAGGATTCACCTGCACAGATTTACCAAACTGAAACAGCTCAAGATCAAGGGCAAAAATCTGTGGTTTCCACAACAACTAGGATTTTATTACTAAGAAAGAAGGAAGGAACGTTCAAATTGCCAGCTCATAATACCACATGGAGTTACTAAGGTACAAAAGGATATTGAATGAATAATTCATTTCCTTCTGCATTTGTTAATAAATTTAGTGTAGATAAATGTTATGAAGTGAGGGACCAAACATCCCAGAGGAAATACTCTCACATGTCAAAATGTACTTTAAAGAAGTCTGCGTTTTGCTGGACACCCCTTTAAAAACTGCTCAACAGTCAACAGAAAAGTGATTCATGGATGCGATATGGTACAAAAAACTTCCAAAAGGAATTGAGCTGCTGCCTTTCCTCCACTGGTTTCAAGGGCAGCCTAGACTCAGCAAATTCCAGTGTGGGCCTCCTCAAGCCTCCTGCCCCTGGCTTCCTACCCCACCTCTGCCCCATGCTCCAGAAGCACAGCCTGGCCAGCTTTTAACTTGCCTGGCCGTAGAGCTGCTAATGCTGAGTTTTAACTATAGAGCCTTTCCGGCTCTTTCAGACCAACTCCAAGTTCACAATGGTCCCTTCTGATTTCGCTTTGTATGAATCCTCTCCCTCTAGACGCCACTTCCCCTGCTGCGGGTGCGGCAGTGACTCACCCACCTCCCTCAATCAGCGCAACCTGCTTAACCCCTTCCCAAAAGCGCCAGCAGCGGCACGGAGCGGGATGGGTCGGGCAAACGCTCCGGAAAAGGGGAAGAGAGCCCGAGATAAAAGATGAGAGAGGCAGCTTCTGCTCATTGGGAAATTTAAAGGCAATTTTTAGAGGTATAAATATGTTCCATGATAAAGACCATGGAAGAAGTCTAAGCCTTTTAACCCCACGGTTCGTACAAGCCTGAGGGGTTCTAAACAGCGACTTCTAAGAGAGTCTGGTGGTACAAAGCAAAGGCACAGGCCTCTGCTTATCCGTGTGAATCAGACTGCGGAAACCCTGTCGGCTGCTCTTAAAAGCAACATTTCTAAAACACGGAATGTCACACCGTAAGATCGAAAAATAGTTAAAATGAGGACGCTCCCCAGACCAGGATTCCCGTTTTAAAAGTAAGGGCAGTAAGGAGAGAAACTAAGCCAAGCCACTGGTTAATACAAAAGAAGGCAGAATAAACATTGCTTGAGCTGCAGTAAGCTATTGGCTCTTGTCTCACTAGTTGTATGTGATGAGAACTAAATACCATCTTACATGGTATATTTGCATGTAAATGGGTGCGTTCTGCGAAAATGATTATTGTACATATTTGGTTACGTGTACAACGTAATGTTTATTTAAAGGCTCACAAAAATACACTTCAGTTGCCTAAGAATGGTGTAATTGTGGTCAGGTGGCATGATTTAATTTGAACTTTTGCCCAGCAGCCTCCAATATGTAATAGATCATTTACAGGAGCATGTAAGCAGAACACCGCCGAAGGAGCCAAATGGAAAGCAGCCTTATCCCACGCGCTGAAGGTGTAATAAAATACTGACTCCGTACTCGGTTGGCAAGGGCGGCTGTAGCTGTTCATTATAATATCCTCAGTAAGTATGGTGAGAGCTGGGCAATAGTTCAGAGCTACTGCTCTCCAGATGGCTCAGAACAATACCGAGCTCAAGAATCCATATTTCCATGTACGACTGCTTGCCGCTGGCTCGCAGGCGTTTCTGCCACTTGCAAAGAAAACTCTGGGAAATTTCCTTCCCACCCCACTTTCGGGCAACTTCAGCCTGTGTCACTACCTGACTCTAGTCAGCAGCTGTACTGATGTAGTTATTTGACATGGTGAACTAGCAATTTCTCCTTCCCAGGCCAAATTTGGGTGAAGAAACCCGATGCAAGTGATAAAACAGTTAAAAACATGAATTTGGCACCTGATGAACATAAATCCAATTACATACTCTTCTCCCAAGAAGAAAACTTCCCTTCCCTCCCTACCAGACATTAACTCAGGTTTTCACATTATTTTCCTCTATAAAGATTTAGTCAGGCTTCTCCACAAAGCTGGTATTTTCAGAGTGAAGTAGTATGTAAAAAACAGATACAAACCTAACGCCTGCTGTGAAAGGGGAGCTTATTCTTCAGTGACATTATAAAAGAAACCTGAACTTGCTTTACTACACAGGGGCCCTGTTCCAGCTGAACAAAACTCCAGTCAACAGGCCTGAACTTGGCCAAAAAATCGCACCAAGGTCGGACAGGGCTACACGAAGGACCGAGAGAAGAGACAGCAGCGACACTTTTAAGCCAGGACTCTCAGGATGAGGTAAACACTTCCTAATTGGGATGATCCTCTCTGGGCCACAGTGGAAATGTTTTGCCAAAGGATGGCACAGCACATTCCCACACCTCACCTAAACCCACCCGGCTCCCCCCGCGCAGCCGTAACCATTTCAGTTCCTGCCCCAGCGCTGCAGGGATTTCCCACGTGGTGGCTGTGCGAATGCAGAAGTGTTTAACACAGAAGTTAAGGGAGGCAACAGAAACGAAATCACCAATTGCATTAGCGCAGCTCTAGTAGAAATACTGCTTTGAAATTTTTTTTGGCATCTATTACTTTGAGCTCAACTAAATACCAGCTTCAGGCATCTTAAAAGCCTCCCTCTCTGTGCTGCTCCCACCTCGAGTCTTACACAACACACAGGGATGCACAGGACTGTGTCACGCGAGTTCGGCTGAACTGAGGTGAGGCATAAAAATCAAGGAATCAGAGAAACAAAATCTTCTGTCATGAAAATATCCTAAATATCACAGCTCTCCAGAAAACAGCTGCAGCACCCGAGGCGCTGAGAGAAGCCTGGTTTCTAAACGGAGCAGAGAGATTCGGTGAACAGGGCTAGATTTGTATGACGACATAAATCTAAACATGTATTTTCCCTTTGTGCAGGTCCAGTTTCTTTCAGAGACGGAAAGGGAATGCTGAGCACACAAACCTGGTTTTTCAAGCCTAAGAAACGTGCGGTCTCAGGAACGACAAACACAATCCCTCAAAACACACGGCTTCTGCAGGTAAGTGTGAGCCTTGAACAAGGCACGTGTGTGGTTCAGTTTCTTTCCCGACAACATGGAAGGGAAATGGAGGTACCACGAGGTCACTGCATGCAGACAGAACAAGCTTTGGGAAACACATCTGATCTCTCGAAGAATTTCTTACACTTTGTCAAATGGTTCAAGGCAGAGTTTAACCTCCCCAGGCACTGGGCTCTGGTGGTGCCTGTGCTCCATGACATTTTCCGCCAGATCGGTGCCAGTGGCAAGGCTTTAGACCTTAGAAATGTCACGCAGATCAGGTGGTACCCAAGGAAGGCAATGGGTGACGCCCCGCCGACTGATGCCATCAACCACAACTGTGGTCGACATCTCGCGTGAAACCAGGCGAACAAACACTTCGGGGTAGGTCATAGAATTGCCCTAGATCTGAGATACCTTTTGAGACAAGTGCAACACTCCATATAGCACCAGGCAGCTAAATGACACACTACCAGCGCCACAAGGAAACAAAAAGTTCCAGCTACCACTTACGGGGAGGCAGAACCAGACCCCTGTGACCTGCTCTGTCACACTAGCACTAAAAAAAAATACAAAAAAACCCAGTTCCGGTGGATTATGCCTTAAATCACGTGTACTAAACACACAGCCATTCCCTTGCAGGACCTCCCCAGCAGGAAAAGCGCAGCAGTCACCAGAGAAGACACCAACTCACACTTCTTCCAAGGAGAGAGGAGCAGTTTTGAGGCCAGGGAGGCAGGGTGCGGCCCTCATCAGAGCAGGGAACTGAGCTGACAAGTCCTATCTCTCGCCTTTCATCAGGAAATAGCCCCAGTTTCCTTATTACCAGCTGCCTGGGCAACTCATTTAAGCTTCTTGGGAAACCAGAAGAACAATTAAGCTGGGAGTGACTCCCTTGAAACACGGAAGATGCAGCACACTTACCCGGAGCTGGCCAGTCAAATGAGGTCTAAAGAAAGATGACCTTTGATTTAACGCTAATGTAGTCGATGCTTTTTGAATCATTCCATGAGCGAGTAAGAATAATAAAAAGAAACCTGCTAGCACAGTGAAGGGCAGTGTTAAAGGCAAAGTAAAACAAAGCTCAGCCCATTTAGCAGGTTCCCATTTGCACCCTTGTTTCACAAGTGACCATCCCAAGCGGTGAACGGGCTGGACGACTTCCCAGCTCCACAGCCTCTTCACTTGAAATTCAGCACTGAATAATAATCTTTTTTTTTGACCAAAAAAACCCTGACCCACGCAGAGAAGCCCATGGCAAACTGCTAGGCTCTTCCCATTTTCTTTTACCTGGGAGACGATACAGCCTGACGTTCTTTTGGACATTTAATGACAGTTTCTGCATTCCAGCTCCTTTCACTCTTTCAACAACCGACCCAGGCTGTTACAGCCTCTCCCATTCACACTACTATCAAACCGGTGTTTTGCTGTTTTTATGGAAGCCGAGTGGATGCATCAATAAGCAAATGAAATGGACAAAGAAATAAATGCTACCATTTCATGCCCTCAGCCAGACACTTGAATTAGGAAAGTCACAGCAGGCTCAAAGAGTTTTTCAGCCTAATCCTTTTAAAAACGCGTTTGCAAGAGCATATGCAAATATTTACGCTCAATCTAGTTCTGAATGCATCAGCAGGGTGTTGCGCGGGGAAGGCGATTGCTTCACTCCCTGTTTCCTGAAGGGTCGAACCCCGACCTGGGCCCGCCTGCGCCCAGCCCTGGTGCCAGCCCCGCGGGGAGCCCTCCCGCTCTCTGCTCCCCCCACACACCCCACCGAGCGCTGCAACCTGGAGAAGGCTGGGAAAAGCACTCACGGGTTTTACTTCTTCCCCTCAAAAAAAATTAAATACATAAATTTACAGGAAAACTCCATCCATTTTAAATCTCAGAAGAGCATTTCCAATTACCGTATCTATATAATTACGTTCCATCTTTTACCCACTGATTACAAAGTATTTGTTAACCATGTGCTTCAAAGACAACTGAGTTACTTTTACCTCCAAGGAACACACCCAACCACCACTTACTTTTACACCTGCAATCAATTTCGCTCACTAATATTTATATTTGTCCTTGATAATCAGGGAAACATCCACAGCATTTGCACTTGCAATTAGCACTGCCTGCGGTGAGAGATAGGCTGATGCTCACAAATTAAGGAATGAAACCCAAAAGCACAGCAGGGAAGGACTTTCTGGAACAGCATTAAGCCATCTTTAAGTATTAATGACAAGTGTCTTTGAGCGTGATCAGGCAGCTGGGGGATTTCAGAGGGAGCTGCTTTAATGAGGAACGCAGTGTGACACCGGGAGGGAGGTAAGGAACTGCGAGCAGAGGGAGGGAGCAGGAGGCATCCTGGGGGCTTTGCTGGGGCCGAGGGAAGCGTGAACCGGACGATTTGACCCGACGGGGCCTGTGCCGGTCCCCTGGCTCAGCCTGGCACAAACTGGTGGGACCACTTTAATCTTTGCTTACATCCACACAGTTCTTGCCCTGCCGGGGCACAACCTGGCGAGAGGGGCAGCCAGCGCCCTCACCTCTCACACCGCCTTCCGAGTACATCGCCCGCGCGCTCGGGCAGGAGCCAGGCAGAGAACGCGGAGGAGGAGAAGCTGTGGTTCCACCCCACCTCAGCTCTGAGCTGCTGCCCAGAAAGTGGCCAACTCTCTGCTTGGCTTCCTACTTCCAGGGCAGCTGTGAGAGCAGAGATTCAGCCACGTTCCACGGATGACGAGACTGAAAAAAAAAATCTCTACCACCTCTAAGTCATCTTTGATGTTTAACCAAACATTAGTTGCTCTTACCAGGGCTGTTACGTCCATGTGCTTTTCAGTAATTCCAAGAACAAAAAGCAAGATACTTTATTCAGTGTCTAAACCGCAGGAATCAACTAAAAATACAGTGATCCGTGCTGAGATTGTTTCTCTTGCAGCGGAGCTCACTTTGGATTTTTCTCTAACACACTTTAAGCTGGGTGATGGACTGCTTCCAGCGTGTGACTGGGAATATGTACGACAAAGGGAAACTTTGGATTAAGGAAGCAAAAGACAGGTTTTCAGATGAAATGCTAAAGGCTCTGGGTCTTTTCTTTGAAGCCACGAACTGCAATCGTGGATGTACCTTCTGGATTACCCTCACAGCAGAATGCCTGGGACAACACATTTCACAGCCTAACAGCCAACCTCAATATAGAGAAATGGGAAGAATCCAGCTGAAATAGACACCGTGAAACTGTTATTTGTTTGTTTATTGAGGCAAACACAAAACTATCCATTTGCAAATCTCATAGGTTTGCGTAACTTTCGTTTCTATTATATTTTACCTTTTACCAAGTCTTCTAATCTCCCAGTGGCCGAACAGGTTGAAGCAAGTGGAAAGACCAGTCCCTTCTTTAAACAGCGTTAGAAAGCTCCAGAAGAGCAGCTCATTGGAATGGACACATACAAACATGAGTTGCAGAAGGATAGATCTATTTTGCACAATATGTACGTAAACATCTATTGAAATAAAAGAAGGAGAAAGCTTTCAATTTGTCTAGTGATTTTCCAGTAGGCAGGGAGGCATCATTATGAGGAGGCCACTAAAGCATTTAGAAAGGTGTAATTAGTGGCTCAAGCCCTAGGAAGGGGCTTTTTTTCCTTTTTAATTATTGCTAGTGTCTCCTCATTTCCATCTGAGAGCACACAGGGACCCAACGTGACATAACCGTCATTTACTCTCATGAAAGGCGTTAAGACACGACCAGAACTGTGTGAAGTAAATACCAGCGTCCCGCGGGCGAATGGTGGATTTGAGGACAAACAGCTGCCACCAGAACTGGGGAGGGCAGCAACCAGCGCTGTCACTAATCCAGGTATCCTGGGGAAAAGTGAAACAAACAGCTACGAACTGCTGACGGTGCAAAATTCAAGTTTTAGTAGACTGAAACAAGCGAAGTATCAAATAGAGCTACGATTTTTTGAGCACGTGTTGTACTAGAACAAGTTCTTTGCCGCATTATTTTCAAAGATCGTATTTAGGCCAAAAAGTGAAAAAGCTGCTAGGGCCAGCATTCAAGAAATACTATTCATCTTTTAACAATCCAAATGAAAGGCCTTTGTGCTTTTAACGGTCCTGTACCACCTCCCAGCACAGGGACCTTCAGCTGTTTAACCGAGTCGGCAGCGCTGGTGAGGGAAGGGCCTGTTAAAAGCCTCCCCGTTCATTCAGTGACGTTGTTTAAAGCTATATATGAAGCATTACAAGAGAAACATTACAAACCTCACACACGACTGAGATGAAACTTTAAAAAGACGTTTCTTATTCAGCCTGCAGCACCGCCCGACCACTGAGCTCGCTTCCATCTAAACCCCAAAACATTCAGGTGCTACAGATGTTCAATGGAAACAGCTGGAGATGGATGAGGGAACGGTCAGATGAGAGATACCAAAATGTCAGACAGCCTACCGACTGTTGTTGCCATGAGATCCAACAGTCAACATCAGTCTGATAAGCTATCCGACAGGATGGTACAGCCATGGAGATGTCACGACGGTTGGCAACACAAGAGGACACTCAGGCAGGATCGAACAAAATACACACTGTCACACCTGCCCTAACGCCGGAGAAATCCGACCTGAGCAACATCTAACCTACTCTCTGCCACCTTTTGATAACGCTAATTGAAAGCCAAATCAATCCTTGGTACTTACCCCTAGGATAAAAATAAAAAGCAACAGTCCAAAAATTGTGAGAGTAGGAATAAATGCCCAGCAGCAGTGGAACGCGTGTCTACTTGCTAAAGAGGGAAAAGATCCGCTTGAATATTAGTTCTGGTCACGTACGTTAGAGCTGGAACGCACACGGATTCATAACAATTCTTTAAAAATATCTTGACTCCAAACACCTAAGGTTCAGGTTCTCTGACACCAAACCTGTTTTCAGCTGGAATCTTTACTCTGTCCCCCCTCTCCTCACGGCCCGTACCGCCGTCACCAGCGGCAAACATCTGAGAAGGATTTAGGATAAACAAATATCACCAGCTAGTTAACTTGCCTATTTAAAGCAGTGAGCCACACTTCCAGCAAGCCATCGGCTTTCTACTTCCTTCTGCTAAGTCAAAAGTTCTTAAGAAAAAAGGAGGAAAAAAAAAAAAAAAAGAACAAAGGGCTTCAGCACCATTTGTGCAGGAAGGATGAGTAAAGCATGCGATTCATGGGATTAAGGCTTAATAAAGAACCTAAAGTAACTGAGCACACAAAAGCGGAGAGGAAAAGGAGCAGCTTAAAAAGACTGACACAAGAAATTCTGGAATGATCAAAGATGACTTTATAAAGTTTTATCTTAACTTCAATTCTAAATATACAGAATAAAAAAACGTCAGCTTCGGCATTTCGACATCAATCATCTCTGCTAACATCATGATGTTTAAGAGGGTGGCATTTCCAACCGAGAGCACGTGCAACACAGCGGGACACCGGAGAGTTCAGATGGAACAGCCTTACCAGGAGGGACATGCAACAGTTTCTATCCAATCTGTACTCATTTATGTACATTTTCATGGTCTTGAAAGTTATGGAAAAAAGCAAAACAGCCACCCTTCAAAAGAAAGAGTTACCCTTGGGTCGCTCTGAAGTTAAATCAGGAAACGGAGAGCGTTAAATCATCAGTTTTGGAAGTAATTTGGATGGACAACATTCGTGTTAAACAGCATTTAACATCACATTGTCCATCCTGTGTAATACAGCTCAGACTTGGAAAGCATTTATACCTTACCTTAACATTCATAAGTTTGTCAATGAAACATCTGCTCTAATATCCAAATTACTTTCAAAATTAAATAGAAACTTGCAATAGTTGAAAATTGATGTTAAAAAGTTTTCCCACATTTTGAATAATGCTGATTTTTAAACATATGGAAAGATGTGTCATTTTTTGTGTCTGCTAAAACCCATTCCAAGGGGGTTTTTTTTTCCAGGCTCATTTGGTTTTTTCTTCCGAGTACATCTTCTGTTGCAGCCGTTTGGCATAGCTTTGGGCCATGGAGTTGATTATAGACAAGATAAAATAACAAACCATGACAATCACCAATTTTTCGAACATCCACGATAGCCAGTTTTCCCCCTGAAGAGACAAAGACAAAACAGAAGGAGGGAAATGAAGATTAGTGGACAGCACGATGGAGAATTCTCCATTTTCTGGGTGAAAGGCAAAAGCCTAGCCTTTTAAAAAATTATTATTATTATGTAATTTATCAAATTAAAAACAGGAACCAAGTGCGAGCTGACAGGATTCCTGCAGGTCCCTTGTAAAGCCGAGTTCAGTCCCTTGGAAGACAATGCAGGAGGCCTTGCCAAATACGCCGCGGGGCAGCCGAGGGATCCTTGATCCTTACTAGTGTGCACGCAAAATGATTTATTATTCCTTGTATTGTTCCGTCTCCGCTAACAATTCATAAAAGCTCAGAATTAGCAACCCCTGACTGTCACTCCCTGTCATGTTCCTTGCAAAGAAAACAATACGGTCATTGGTTAACGATGGGGTTTTTTCCCAAAACTGCATAAACTTCGTTATCTTTCCATTAGCAGCCGATTCTTCTGGTGTCGCCAGAAGTTACTGCCCTGACCCCGCCGGTCCCACTTCCATCCTTTTCCCTCACATAAGCTTCACTTGGAAGTTTTGTCAAAGGAGGGCAGCAATGCTCCGCGCAAACCCGGCTTCAACGCGCATAACTGGAATCTGCACATTTCCTTCTTCCAGCCTGGTCCTCCCTGACTTAGTCTCTTTCGTGGTAAGAAACGGGCAAAGAAACGTTTATAAGGAGCTACAAGTATTACATGTGAAAGGTGAGGTAGATTAATGGATTTGATCTAAAAATGCCTTAGTATCCGAAGGAATTCCATGGCAAAGTTGCTCTGTCCCCACTGAAAATCCAGGGTATGTTTTTTAAAGTACCTTTTTTTTTGTTTCTTAAAATACTCTTTTTTTGGTATGAAAGGACACTTCTGCCTCTTTGCGCCCACACACCGTATTTTTATTTTCCTCTCAAAGGCTAAAGGCTCAGGGATTTTGTTTCTCTTACAGACCATTACGCCACAGAGCTCCTGGCTCCTGCAGCACTGATGCTGCAGACGCCCTGTTACCGTTTCACATGTAAATCCAACTTTTTGCTGCTTAAATTTCTCTTTCAAATTAGGCAGCTGATAGAGAGGCAAACGTGCCGTCTTGCTTTCCTGTTTGCTTTATCCTCCAAGAGGTTTAAGCCCAGTTGCATACAATTACAGCGTTATTTTTAATCCCCAGGTTGCTTTTAAAGTGAGAGTTTTATCTGTGCCCTGGGCCACTGCAAATCCTTGAAAAACAGGTTAAATCGGGAAACCAGGGGAGCCAAAAGGCAGCTAAAGGAGGGAACCATTCCCTGGGGAGGGAGGCAGAGAGGCTCTTACCTGCGGCACGCCGCTGTCAGCTCTGTGATGGAGTTTTATCCTCTGAGCTTCCAAATATTCTTGAAATGGCTTCTGAAGAGAAGGACCTACACTTGGAATAGCACTGATGCAAAGTTCATCCCAGAGAACATGACAAAATAGGGGAGAAAAAAAACAAAAAAACAAAACTTTTTTTTTTTTTTTGTCCCCGAAACTTACCACTTTGACCCAATCAGAACAAAGTTCAGCCTGAGCTACACTCAGGGGGGCATTGCTGCTAGGGAGAGCAGATAACCGCAAAATCGAGTGTATTTCATCGGTTTAGCTGACATTTCTGAAAGGGACGTAGTTCCCCAGATCCTCAAAAAATGCTTAAAAAGAAAAAAGAAGGATCTTTCAGAGGAAAGCAGTGCGAACGCGCTGCTGGGAGCTGGAGCAGTTCCTTCGGGGCAGGGAGAAGCAGCCGGGGCTGCGCACCGGGGCAGCGCGGGGAAGAAAATGAATGACTTCTGAGAAGTCCCACATTTATCACCAGCAGTTCCTGTAAGAACTGGTTTGAACCGATTAATAAGGAAATGACTTGTGCTTGTGTCATCCCTCAGTTAAAAAAGAAACTGCTCGCCCTATGACTTGCCCCTGTCTTCTCAAAGAAGACGGCCCCTTTCTCAAACTAAGTCCTTATTAGGACAATCTGTGCGTCATCCTTCCCCAAAAAGAATGCATTAGCAAATTCTGCAGGCGCCTCCCCCCAGTCAGTGATTAACAAAGGAACAAAGAAGGAACTATGAACCCTGCTCTGAATCATGCCATGGTTTATGGCAGATGACTCGCACAAAAGCTACAATACGTTACCGAACACCTTGGTCTTACATTAACCTCACAAAGATGAGGGACGCAGCTCCTCTCCCACCTCTGGGGCAGGAGGGTGTCAGACCCCCACAGCTCCCACCTCCCAACACCCCAGCCCCGCCAGACTTTAATCAAAACCAACGCGGGTAATTTTTCCTCAAATCTACGCACCGTGCCATTTAGCAGGAGGTCCAAGGAGCTTTAATAATTGCTACGACACTTGGAAAAAAAGTGATGAATCCTATAGAGAAGGAATTCCCCCAGGCGCCGCCGCCAGCTGAGCTGCGCGCTGGGAGGACACGCGGGGGCCTGGGACTCCCAAGGTTCCATCCACCGCCCCCAGCCCCACCGTGGGAGGCTTCCCACTGCCGACAGACCCCGTTTTAATTTAAAAGAGAAGAGAAATTTAAATTATTTTTTTTTAAAAGAAATTAACGTGGTCTTCTACATCACAAAAAGTCACATGAATTTCAGCCCCGCTGTTCTGCTTCTTCACACTCCTACTCCAGGGAGGATTTGGTAAAACACACTTAATACACCGAGGTACACACAGACGGTTTTACAAAGTGACCGTCTCCTCTCTGAATGACCACGATTGCTACCAGAGGGCTGGATCTCTAACATTATTTTCCTCCTGATTTGACACAATATTCCCTTTTCCAGGATAAGGCCCAATTATAAAATAACACCTTTCTAATCTTAAGAATTTATGACCAAAGAAACCAAGGAGCTCACTATCCTCCACTAAATCTATTGCCTTCAATAGCCAGGGGCAAATATTGTTTTTTAAAACATATTTAAAAGAAAAAGATTGCTTCCCTTATGATTCACCATCACGATGATACAAAGGGGTGAGTAAATTCTGTGCCTGGACTGGTAAAATTTCATTAAAAAAAAACCAACCCGAGACAAGACTAAAGCCCTGTTACAGACTATTCCACAGTTGACACAAGAGTGTGTCAACTTTTACAAAAGATTTCCAGTTTTTCAGAACCGTCCCTTCCGAAGCTGACTTCCTTCATGGTAAAAATTCTCCTAACGACTCGCAGATCAGGACGAGTCACAGTTTTAAAAACCAGTTACATTTTGAGGTTTCTTTTTCAAATGACGCTTGGAAGCCCGGAAAAGCTACCGGAAGGTAATGGTTTACTTTTAAACTTCTGCATCATTATGAAATGAGGAATATTTAAGTGACGAGAGGTGAATGATTAACAGAATGGTTCGTCAAATGCCTCCATTTTTTTTCTGAAAACTGAACGAAGTCAGTGCCCACTTTGCACTAACCAACACAGCAAACACAGAAGCCAAGTTCAGGTGGCTTGAGGAGATCCTGGTGTATCAAAACTGTATTTAAATTTTATTTTTCACTAAAATTATTCCTTTTTTTGTCTTTTGCATTCTATTTTTCTATTTTTTTCCTATTTTTTCCCCCCTTTTGTCAGCATGGCTAAGAACCAAGTGCACAACGTTCATTTTAGTACAGCTGTTTTGAAGAACTGCGAGATCCTGAATGCAAGGACCTTGGTTTCTAAAATTTGCCATGTTTTACAAATTCGCACAGACTTTAACACTGAAAAAAGGTGTGTAAATTTAAATACAGTGCAAAACGAAGCAGAGTAACATGTAGAAAATCATGAATCCACAGCTCTAGGACTAAAATCCTTGAAATCCCATTCCAGTGGGGCAATATTTGTTACTTGTACCCTTTCGACAAAATTCAATCATTTAATCAGGTAACTAATGTGCCACCTAATATCCAAAGTATAGACATCACTGTAGATCTAAGTCTTAAAAAAAATCAGTTTTCATTTTATTTAATTACAAAAAATGAGTGCCACCCCCCCCAAACTTAGTGGAGTTGAGCTGACTAACCCTCTTCTCACCGAAGACAGCGGGGGATGCCTTCGCTGTGGCTTTTGGAGGGTGACACTGCCATGGGGCGAACATACAGGGCCAAAAGCACCAGATTTGCATCATAAATCTGTGCCACCTCCCAGGGACTTTGAGATGCCCCTTCGAGCCCCCCTGGTGCCAACCACAGGCCTATAGAATGATCTAAACCCAATTCCTGGCATTTTCCTTTGGGAATCAAAGGAAATATATTTGTCTTTCAAGCAAAGAATATGAACAGAGAGGAAAATAAAAGGACTCAGTGAACAACAGAATTTAGCTCCTCCGCACTTCGTAGTCTCTCTCTGCCAAACCAAAACACACAACCCCCCCCAAACACACAACCTGGAAAGCTTAAAAAGTGGCTCTTAGTGAGCTGCTTTGGGACTATGATTAAATTAAAAAAATAACATTAAAAAAAAAACCCCAACGGATTTCACTAGGAGTTATCTGTCAAAGTAAGCTCTGAAATACCTTTCACTAGTTGCTATTGTTGTTACTAATGACTTTTGCAGTTCATTAGCAGGAATAAAGGTGCTGCTCTTGTGTATTCTGCCCTTTCAACCAAGTTCCTTAGCAAACCTAAAGAGACCAGCTACAGTTTTACCGTAAGACTGAGGAAAAAAATGCTTTGGATTTTATTTTTTTTTTTTTTAGGGAAAAACCCCCTGAAGAAACTATAATTCAGAAGAAATTTTAGAAAACAGTTAACATTAAACACCAATTTTTGTCTTAATTGGTTCTGATTATCTGCTAAAATGGAATGTTTCAGAAGGAATTGGAACTGAAAACAGACTTCTAAAAAATTGCACTAGCCTTTGGTACAGCTTAAATTCATTAAAATCATAACATTTTAGTAAAAAACATTACTTGCATTCTAATGCAACATAGACACCAATTAAGAATTTTGCTGCATTGAAAAACACACTGTTGGAGCCTGTTTTCAGAAGTGACACCTGGTATTTGTAAACACAGAGATGCAGTTTTGATTTCTTTCTTTTCTTTTCTTTTTTTTTAATTAAGAGCCACGATTTCTATCCAAATGAAAAATTATATAGTAGTTTGGATTTTTTTTTCCCCAACAAATAAAACAACTTCACACATAGTTGAAGCACCACACTACAGAGATTCAGCAATGTTCTTCTAGGATTAGTTTCAAAATGACACCACCAAGGTATAGATTCTGACAGTTTCAGTCCTAAAATTTTTATTTCAGTTACAGCAAATCTGTATTTATTAAAATACACTGTACAACTGACTGATTTGCTTTTTAGAGAATGGCTGCCAATATTTGACCCTCAAATGCTGGAGACCAGTCATGAAGTGGTAGGGAAGATTTTAGGGAAACTGATATTTTTAACAGAATCTTTGGAACGACAGGGAGGAGTTTTCTCAGTGGATAAAGCACCAAACTGAGAGGAGGACAAAATAAAGGTGTTTTCCTTGTGCCAGCTTAACAGAAAGTAGAAAGTTATTCAGTACTTCAGTTAGCTGCATTTTTACTAGTATTAAAAATATTTCTTTAAAATCATGCAATCAAATATTTGCACTTTTGAAAGGCATATTTTCCATTTTATGAGATCTCGAAGGGTATGGGCTACCCTGGAGTTACTGAGACGCCCTAACTGCGCTTTCAGAGGTTGGGAACACTCACCAGATCACAAGCTGGGCTAAATGCTGCGGTTTAGTACCATTGCACTAACATCTCACAAAAAAACCCCGTATCAGTCCAGGATATATTTAGGACGTAAAGTTCCCAGTTGTATAAAACCCTCTGCAGATGTGCATATTCACCTTCTTTTCCAGAGAGAAGTGTCAAAATTAGCAAGTATTTTCAAGAAACAGTGAAGTTGCCACTTCAGACCCACGCTTTAGGAACATTAATGCAGTGGGGTTTTACTGCTACTGAAACTTTCTCATTTGTAAGAGGCCTCTAAGAGACAGTGATGATTAAGCAGCTGATTAACTGTAAGCAGTCCTTAAACTCCGTTTATTCTGATGGAGATTGAAATTCAACAAGAACTTCAGTGGCACTCAGTGCTGTTTTATACCCAAGGCAGCAGCTCATGGGAACAACCGGAATCAGCACCTCGGTTGCGATGATCAAGAAACACTAAGCACGGCAGGTTCAAACCCATGGAAGTCCATTTTATCACGGAAATAATAATCTGAAGGGCAGCGAGAAGCACAGGAATTGAACGGACAGTGCGAAGAGGCCGGGGGGCTCCTGGGCTGGAGCCCGCCAGCTCGGCAAGGTGATGCAGCATTGAGTCACAACCCCGGCCAATGGATAATCTCTCTAATATCCACAGCTGTTAATTTGGAAAAACCGTTTAAGTGTGAAGCGGGAGACCGGTTTGGTCACCCCTGGCACACACACTCCGTCCTCACCCGGACCCTCTCGGGGTCTGGGGACAAACAGGAGACACTTTGCTCAGATTTGGGCTAGTCCAACTAGAGAAAAACCATCCTTTTAGGAAACGCCAGCACCACGATTCAAACTGAAGACAACAGCGGAAGAAATTTTGAAACAACAGAAAGCCAAACTAAGAGGAAAATATCACTGTGCATTTGCTTTGCCGGCGCCAGCCCTGCACACAGGCGGCATCTTGCCTGCCCAAAGCCGGGGATTATCCCCTGCCACAAAACAGGGAGCTCAGGGGCACTGCGGAACGTCACGCAGGCAGGAGGGAGCGTGCTGGGATGGGGGCTTCCCTCCCACCACCCCCAAGTCTTCTGTTTTGAAGAATTTATTCAAATCAGATTAGCTATTGACAGCCAGGCCAGAGGGCCAAAGCTTTCACCTTCGGAGCAATTATGCAAAACATCATTAAATCATCACACCCAACAGCCACTCCTCCCACACAGAGTTTCTCTCTATTAGATTCTCCATTTCTCCATTCCCCTGCAAGAACACAAGAAAAATCCACCCAGCAGCTCAAGAGCAATAAGGCATTGGTGTACTGGTTATTTCAGCCATCCCTCCCTCAAAAGAAACTGCAATTTTTGCTCCAGGATGGTATCAACTTCTTTGAAAATCGGACATTTTATAAACCACTGAAAAATAGATTCCAATGCAAATATTTTGATGCCACTGGGCAATTAGCAAAGCTGATTAATTTGCGTTCTGCGCTCGCTGTCTAAACAGAGCACCTTTCTTCCTGCAAGTTATCTGAACCTTCAATGGTTAATTTTTTTCCAGACAGTGATCTAAACAGGCTTAACGGTTAGTATTTTAATGAGCTGTCATTTCCTGTGCTGATAAAGATTCTCACAGTATTTAAACCATCCGTTTCCGAGGCCGGGCCATACGGGACCCGCAGTGACTCAGTGGAGCTCCGGCTCCCGGGGAGATGATGCTGCCGCAAACCCAGTCCCCGGCTCCTAGGAGCATCCCCGGCACAATCCGGCACTAACGGCAGCCCCCAGCCTCCTACACGGCCACCTTGGCTCCAGAACATTCCGTCAAACTCAGATATTATCTGCGCTCAGTGTCTCTAAAACAGCAGAAAATAAATCTGGCTTATAGTCAGGATCAACCGAAATGTTTTGTGGGGTGAAAAGGCTACTTGGCAGATTCATTCGCTTTACGGGGTGAAGGAAGAAAATACCACATTTGAAGATTACTAAGCTAAAATCGTTACACGTTTGACGTCATTTATACCTAGAGCTACGCTCCAGTAGCCACGTTAACCAAGCTGCCTGCAGAACATTTTTTTCTCGGGACATTCTGTTACGTTAAAATCAACGCTTTCAAAAATAGGAATTGCAACATCTCTGTGCTGCTGGTTCCTAACGCTGCTCAACATCTTTGTAAGGAAACTTCTTGTATTTTAAAGATAGAGCACTATTTCTGTACAAAATTTATTTAAAAAGCTTGCTTGCTCGGAGTTAAATCCTACAAGCCCTTTGCAAATAAACTTTTGTAATTCTGTTGTGATCCACTGGAAGGTTTTCAACACCAAAGCTACTCGAATTTCACCCACATCTGTGTCCCTTTCAAGCCACTAAAGCCTTCCTTTGCGCGGAGCTGCCCCATTGTGTGCAGGGTGTGCAATGAGGGCACAGTCCCACAGGTTTGAGAACCATTGATTTACTGTACCAAGAAAAGTCAGGTGTATCGGTGTAACCGTCCAGGAGGATTTATTTCAGGAGATTTTGAAGTCACTGCTCAGTTATCCATGTTTGCAAGCATTTCAGGTTATTTTCGGTTGAATTCTACTACCCGGGTTTAATTTTAAACATTGATTGGAACCTATTTTTCCAAATATCCTTTAATGAAGATGCCATTTCAGCAGGACATGGACTTTCTTGTGCAAAACAAAGGTCTAGCAGGTCAGAAGATGCAGCTGGGAGACGGCGCTGGCTCCTTTGCTGCTGCTCTGCCCAGGCGGAGCGATGGGACGCCGGGGAGAGGCGCCGGCAGAGGCCACACCGTGGCCTCAAAGCCCAGCGAACATCCCCAAAACCCCAGTCACATGGCACAACGTCCATCAAAAAAGGGCTCTTCCACCCCAAGACAACTGATTTCTGGTGCAGCCCATTCTGTCACTGTAGCTTCTTAACTTTCTAAAGAAATAACCTAAACCTATATTTCAAATTATTTTTGAAAAAAAAAGGACAATCTTTAAGCAAAGTTTCCAGTTACATCAGTCACCATGATCTCATCTGTACTTTTTTTGGTGAAAGGAACATCACGCTCCTTACAAGAATCAGCTGAGATTAAGTTGTGAAGCAAAGAATTATGGCACAATAGAGCTGCAAACTGGTTTGTCAAGGCAATGCTTCAAGTACCTGCTACCAAAAAAATGGTTTTCCTTTAAGACACACAACAGTTCGAAGTGGCCTACAGAGCCGGAAAGCAGGAAACTGTGTTCCACAGAAACCACCAGGCTGAGAAACCCTTCAGAAACACCGATATCTGGGGGTCGATTTTCAGAGTTTGGTGAATGCCACCTCACAGCGTTACCACGTCTCACCCACAGGACGCGGCACTAACAAATTAGCTTTTAAAAATCTGTGGAAGCATGCCATTTTTTCACATGCATTTCACCGCCTTCTATTTAAACTTCAAATCAGTTTATTGACTCAGTTCGTTAATTGAATAGATTAGCTTCTAGGTCCCTTCGCCTCCCCTCTGAGTAACTATCACAGCCTCTGTAATTAAGACCTTCTGCAGTTCGTCATTAACTTAACGACAGCCCAAAGGGTGGGATTTGTCCAAAAGGGACGCAGCCACCACGTGCCCCTGGAGTTCAGATGCTTGAGGTGAAGGCCACGTGCTGTCTAACGCTATATAAAACCTGTTTATGAATTTTTTAGATGTCTCTTCAAGTTCTAAAGTTATTAGCTCATTTTCACAAAATAAGAATAGAGCGTGCTGAACTAAAAAAAAAAAAAAAATATCAGATTTTTTTTTCTTTCAGAACATTTGCTCAGAATTGAGGGCAGTTTTGTGAATGGTGTGTGCTTTGAGAACTATTTCTTTAGTAGTTTTCTGGGAATTCTTAATCTGCATTTGAAACTGCCACTTCGAAGAAAATATGATTGTGCTTAAAAGCAATACGCTCAGTGTGACTTCATAACCAACCCTGCAGCTGTAGGTAAAAAAAAAAAATTTAAATAAGAAAACCCACAACATAATTAAACATTTAAAATGGGATAGGTTGGGCCTAAAACCATCATCGAAGTATTTTACACTGGCTATCAGTAAGTTAAACTCTTCTTTAAGTGTCAGAATATGACAGAAACTGTTAGACACCATCTTTCCTCACAAGAGCTGTGGATGTAATATAACCTGAGAGAAAACATTATCCTCTTCTAGCATTTGAGACAGCAACAATACAACTAAACTACTCACTGGTGGACCAGGTCGATAATTACCAGTATCTCTGTAATCCTCCTCAGCTTTGATTTCAAGACTCACACCACCTTCAGTTTCTTAAATCCGGCATTTCTCCTTGTTCCTTCTACAACAGCCGCCACCGTGGCATCCTCCTTACCTTTCTGTGTTTCCTACACTAGGTACCACCAACGCTTCCAAAAATCTTTCCTAAAGAGGTTCTTAATTTCCTGCCACGTTTTATTTTCCTTTCCTTTCTTTCTTTAATTAATATAAGGAGTATTTTATGACCCTTTTGAATGGAGACTTCGACAAGACTGTACGACTCCATTACCCTAAATGATATTAAAAAAGCCCGGTGAGGGCAGGGCGAGCGATGCCAGCAGCACCCAGCACCAGAAGTAAACCATTCCCCGCTGGGGGCAAGCTCTGCAGGTGAATCATTGCTGCTTTCTAACTACGACTCATGTAGGTATCGAGAAATTCTCTCCGGCTCATAAAATCAAATATTCTCAGGCTATATCTCATAACTTAATCTTCTGTCTAGCTTTAAGTCCTCCCGTATATTAATATGTTCATTATTTTAAAGTATTGTGCTCAGACATTTCCTATTGTGTAAGAGCAATATCCCAGACAAAAAAAAGTCTTAAGTCATTTTGCCGGCTAGAATTTGATTAAAATAAAGTTACCGACCATTAAATAGAACTATATTTTAATTTAATAATGAGTCATTTAATGCAAGCTTTTGTTTAACGTGTTTTATACTCCACTCTAAAAGAAATTGATGAGGTAATGCCAGCAGACAGCTTGAGAGAAGTCAAGGATACCGGGACATTCCAAAAATCTTACTGTCTCCCGAGAACATTTTTTAACTCTGACATCAACCATCTAATAAAATCTGAATCCAGCAGAGGTCTTATGAATGCATTCGAAGTAATTCGATGCAAAATTATCTCCAAGACAGATGAAGTAGGAAAAAACCTACTAGTTTTGGCTGGAAGATTTGCAGGAGAGTAAATCTTTGGAAATATACCTGCCCTAGTCACTGTGAAGAACAAAAGCTGGTAGTAAACTGTCTGCTGGGATTGATACTAAGAAAAGCTAACTAATGATAGTTAAAAGTAGCCACATTTCTCTCTTTCTTAAAAAAAAAAATAATGTTCAAAGCAACAAATTAATTTTGAAGTTTGTTACAAACCAGACACCCAATCAGAAGATCAGGAAGTAATAAAGTCAGGATTTGTTTTATTAGTGAAATGCTTTAAGAATGTTTCTTCCAACACTCCTTTTGCTTTGTGTAGCATTAACTACTTGAAGTTTACATATTTTAAAAGGAATTATTTCCAGACATTCCTGCGCCTAAACTGTTCTTGAGGAGTGTGGCGTTTTGTATTTTATGTGAAAATAGTTACTACAGTTTGGATCACAATGTGTCAATCAATTTGCCCCATATAACAAGCGAAAGACCTCAGAAAAGTAGAAACACCTTAGCATTTATTTTATGGATCCAGATTAGGTATCTAGTTTAAAAAACCCAACGTTAAAACAAACAAAAAAAATCCCCAAAACAACCCCCCAAATTTTTCTATTATTAAGTAGAAAAATAAACTTTTCTATTTAAATGTTAGAGACTCATATTTAAAACTTTAAACCCGCATCCCTGACAGTAATTGGTCAGTGTAGCAGCCTTCCCCTCCCACGAACACAGTTGTTCCCTTTGAACAATTAAGCGTGATTTTTTGATGAGATCCGTATGATTTGATCGAGTGGACTACGTTTAAATTAATTAGGTTGCATGCTTTGTTTGCATTCAAGCAGTTTAGGAAACTTCTGCATGGTTAGAGGGGGACTGTTGGGATGTTATTTGCTGGATTACCAGGCAGGAAACGTTAACATCAACAATGGATTTTAAAATGACACTGAATTTCATGAGTGAACAGGTAGATACAAGGCAAAAATCTAGCACTTCTTCACCAGTGTCCAATCTTCAAACCCACTGAGGCAACACCTAAGTTGTTTTAATGTCTTCCCCCCCTGCCCCTCCTAACTCTGGGTTTTTGCTTAGTTTTCTTCTTTTAAACTCAGATTTTCACTTAAAAAATAAAATAGTAATCAATTACTAAAGAACTCAGTCTAAAAAAATAAAAGACAAACTTTCTCAAAATAGCAACACTTTATCCATGAAAACTGTCGTTTCTCCTATGAAAAACCAAGTTTAATAGAAAGGAGACATAACTCTACACACTGAATTTCTCATTCTGACCTTTTATGAGAGATTTAATATCTGAAATGTGTAAGGCAGTTCAAATTATGGAAGATGTTTATTGCCATCTTGGGACACTGCAGAAATCACAACAGCTCTTTCATTTTTTTTTGTCGTAGGACCACACTACAACATTGACGAAAGTCCATAAAACCCAGTTTCTCTGCAGCTAAAAGAGTAGCAACCTGTAATTGGGAGAGCTGTATCACATTTCTGGGTGAAAGTTAACTGTCGGTACCCCACACTCAGGCCATCTGACCTTCAGTGCTATTACGCTTCTTGAAGTACTCGAAGCCTTTGAGGTGAGGAATGAAGTTGCAAATAAGACTTAAATTATGTGTTGGCCGAAGCTTCCACTTGGAAGCAAAGCACGGTTTTCAGCACATCTAATTTGACTCCTCCAGTATTTTTCCACTTAATAAGTGAAGGTATTACTGTGTTAAAGAATTACTCACCCGATTAGGGACACCATCTGCTCCACTATATGTTTGCTGAATGTTATAATAACGAAAAGTTTCTGTAGGAAGGAAAACATCAGTTAGAGAAACATTCGATCCAAAGGGAAGCAGAGACAATGGGCTGCGACAATTTATGTTCCTTTCCAACCAGCAGCTTCTCCAGCACTCGCACACAGTTTTCCCTTCTTTTTTTCTTTCCAAGATGTTTAATTTTCAATACTCTCTTCAAAAAGAGGCAGGAGAGAGAAAAGCTGTTTACTTTATTATTCTATTTCCTCATACATTTCATTTCTTGCAATGTTTTTGCAGGCTGTGTTACTAACCATTCGCATCCTCCCCAAACTCAAATTCCCAGCAGCTCAAGGTCATTTTACTCTGTCAACAATATTTTAATGGAAAAAGAGTCATCACCGTGCAGGAAAATTCACATCCCCTTACACAAAAACATGGACTTAAAGATCACAAAAGTGAAAAAAATAGTATTTTAGTCCCCTCGTTCGTGTGCTTTAGACAGAAAGGTAACAAAAAAATCGTTAGTGAAAAAGAAAGAAGAGCCATTGGGTACCTGTCTGTTCAGAAAACTATGATTGTTACTGTCTCTAATGCAACAGACATTTGGAAAAGAGTAATTTCAATAGAAGAAACTTCTGTAACACGCAGCTTGTTTTGCAGAAAACCCAAATGTCCACAATATTTGTACTTCCTTCTAACATGCTTCTGAAGTTCAAATTTTGGTAAAGCAGCCTTTACTAATTCCACTTCTGTCATATCCGACAGCTTGTTCTTTGTAAAGAGCGAGCAAGACTGTGTGTAGATGCTTATACAGATAGAGTTCCCACAGTCTCCTTAAACCAATTTAAACATGATCTAACGAGAACTGCGTTCGCTCGTCGGGAAAGAAGGGATGTGACCAGAACTACACCAAATGATTTTGTGGTCCGGAGGAAGAGGCCAGTCAGAAGCAGCTCCAGGATGGCCACTGCAGCAGTCACTGGCTTCCTGTCTGCAGACAGATTTCATTAAAAACCTTTTCCATGACTCTTGCATTTCCTAAATTCCAAACTGCAGCAAGATCACTACAAAAAGGCTATTGCACAAGAGTACGCTTGAAACCACGCATACACAGAAAAGACACTTCTAATAGCTAAACGTATTACAAAGTAAGACGATTTACCAACTGCACAAGACACTGGGAAGCATTTTTTTCACTTAAATTTGATCTGAGTATAGAGCACTATAAATTACATAGTGAACATTCTGCTGGCTAAACAAGGCAAATAAAATAATGCAAGGAATATTTCACAAATACTATTTCACTTTCATATCTTGCCCGAAAAAATTCTAACAGTACACAGATTTAAAAGCAGAAAAATTCAAAGAATACAAAAATAAGTGTGGAGAAAAAGTTGTTCTATCACAGTAAATGAAAGAATCTTCATATCTCTTATTTTCTGTTCAAGGACTGGGAAAAGTGAAATAACCATTTACAAGAAGATGGGAAGAAAAAAAATGGTTGAAGATTGAAGCCTTCTCTTCAGGGCAAACGAAAGATTTTTTTTTTTTTAAGCAGCTTGATTAGGGTACTAAAGGAGTAATTTTATATTACTAATAGCTTCTGCTATTTTAATATAGTGACAGCAAAGACTTCCAAGGAAAACAGCTACAGGCACTGCACCAGTCCTATGGAGATGCCTAAAAAAACCAAGCCCCAGATGAAAATGTTGGTTTTAATCACTGCAAATAGAGCGACGTAGCTCCTGATACGGCACTAACCACATCGCCCCCAGTGAAGAATCATCAGGGAATCGATACTTCATCTTTCAATGGACAAAATGGTGATGCATCTTAAAAGCGAGACTCTACATTTTTGAAAGCAACTGGAGATTCTGGTTGCCAAATTCAGAACATCCGGCAAGGCTCTGAGTTAGCAAAAAAAACCTGGCCACACTCTCAAATCAAGCCTTTTCAAAATAATATAGGCCGAGGACACCAAAAATTGCTAACCAGGCTTGAAAGCGATGGACAACGTGCCCTGAGACAGCCCTCAGACTGCTACCTGCATGGCCTGAAAGGAGTGAGGTTTTCTCTACGCGCTCAACTGAGATAAAAAAGAGCATTTAAAAGTGCCACTTAACTGGTAAAGGCTAGTTGCAGCGCTCTTTGAAATGAGTATTCGTTACCAAAAAGGCAAGTTCATTATGAGTACGAAGTCCTTTCAGTCTGGTAAAAACCGTAGGTAAATAACTTGGCTAACCACCAATTTCCTGAGCGGTGTAGGCAGCCAGCTCATTAGTTTGTAGCTATAAATTATTCAGTTGCCTAAGTTTTGAGCATAAGAAGCCTAGCAGATCCTTTATTGTAAATCCTTTGCACCAAATTAATTTCCATTACTTCAGGTCAGGAAGGGAGACTCCAGAGTTCATTACGAAGTAACGCAGTGTAACAGTCAAAAAAACCCCCAAAACTCTTCACCCCAGAGCCCTGAGGGAGGTGTAGCATCTACTTGCCTGGATGTGCATTTTAATTACTGCTTTCCCAATCAGGGTTGCACCAAAGAAGGTCCAGAAGGGAACCAGAAAGTGTCCACATGTTATCCCGGCCAGGTCAAACAGCGGGTTTGGAATCTATGAAGCACAAGGGAAAGAAGTTCATGAATTGCAGCACTTCCTTAGATGAACAGGAACATGACAGACTTTGAAACTTTGAAAAATGAGCATTTTCCCCTTATTCAACTTGGTCCAAAACTCTTGTGTCTTGATACTTGCAAAAATGTTAATGTTGCACCACATAACTTAAGTCTCTGGGATTCAGCTAGACAATGTCCCAGACAATTCCATTCTCATGGTCCCTCCTTACCCCTGGATTTTGAAAAAGCTAACAAAAAGTTTTCCATGTGAAATGCACAGAAACCACAGTAAAGCCAGTTTGAGTGATTTATCAAATTTCCTCACTGACAAGCACATCACTCTTGGAAGCTAGTGTTCAAGACGTTCCCCAGTGATTTCCATTTGAGAAAGTACATTAAAACCTGGCATTTATACTCATATGTATCCAGTTTAAAAGCACTGATTAGATTTTATTAAGCATATGCATTTCATTTAAAATTAAAAGATTTTTTTTTTAATTGTTAAGCTTTTGGCTTGACATTTGGTGTTGTGATTCTATCTGTAAAATATTTTTGAAATTAAACCAAGAAAGTATCCAAATTCCAACCTTTCACACTTAGCAGGCAGTGCAAGGGCAGACTGTCTGAGTAAACACATGGGGTATGTTTAACTCACAGTAGCAGCGGATCACTGGGCTAATATCCTGCAGGATTTGTGTTGTTTTGTTACACAAACAAATAAATAGTGAGTGAAGATTGTTAAAGACTATGAGAGACAGTCATTTTGCAATGGACCTAATGGAAATCTGAAATCTGTGAGAAAGCTTATGAGGGTTATACTTAGATGTTATAGACTAGCAATTCAAATTTATGAGCACCCACAACCCCACCTGCAGAGGAAGAAATCTGAAACGGTCTCTAATCACGCCCCGAAACAGTCTCAAAACATGCTCCACTTCATCTAAAACGCTTCTTTACCTCTGACAGCTGTCTCAGGCATAGGAGGCTAGTAAATTATTTACTTATTCCACAGCCAGATAATTTTGCTCTTCTGAGCCAAGTCTGCTCTAGGTCTCAGGTATCTTCTTTGTTGGCTGGTTTGAGGTTTTTTTGTAAGCTCCCAGGATTTAATTACTGCCTTACTATCACCACAGAGGGAGCAGCATGCTTTAGGTATGGGTAACTCTGAATATCACCAGCACGTTAAACATATCACAGTAAGAAGCTACTCAGCAAGTCCACAGGAGGGTATACTGGCAGGCCAGCGAGGTTTTCTCTTTGTTTTTTAACACACACACGCGCACAGTACTGAGAGTTGCCAAAAAAGCCCACAAAGGCAGGAGGGCAAATTCTCACAAGTCACAGCAAGGATCTTCCAGGGCTAATTCTTGCTTTGTTCCTTTCCCAGAGCTGCCTTTACATGGGAATTAAGGGGGGGCAAGTAAAGGAGACACCTTCTAGCCTAGGGAGAGGCAGCAACAAGCAAGAGAAGCCAGGACACAAGCCCTGAAGCTCATAGGGGAACACAGGAATGCAAGGATGCGCATGGGGGGCTGCCTTCCTCACCTGTGGGTGCAACAAAAACCTATAGCTTTGAGTCCCTCTGCTTTTTCATTGCCTCTGTCACATTTAACCTCACCCTTTTCTGCTCTGCAGTTATTCTGTAAACACATTTACAAACCCTCAAGTGTGCTGTGGTGGGTTCCCGGTCCTTCATCCCCCCAGCCCAGGGCAGCCTATAGAGGCAAGAGGAAACTAGAGCTTGGGGGGCGGTGAAGAAGCAGCAAGTAGGTAAGAAGTTAAGCAAATGTTTAAGTATTACTAAGCAGGAACTACGAAGAGTTTACACATCACCTCTCGTGTTTACCAACTCCTTCCTCCTGCTCTGCGTTTATTCGCATTTCACCTTCTCCAGCCACTCCAGGAACTCATCCCTGCCACCTACAAGCTGCTGCTCTGCTTACACCGGGCAGACAGACCGACCCACCGGAGATGTCTCACAAGATGGTGACTAGAGGGTCATGAGTCAGAGAAGGAGCAGCCTAAGACCTCACTGGGTGGAAAGATTTGAAGAACAGCTTGTAACCTAAGTCTCCACTCTGAACATGAAGACAGTTCAAAAGATCAGTAAACAGGAGTTGTATGTCAGCAACTGTAACCACATTCATTCTTTCCAGCTAAGACAGGTTACTTACATTTGAGCAAATAGTTAGCATTGTCACCTCTACAATTTAGAAGCTAGGAGAGATGCTAGACAAGGGTGGAATTAATGCCTCATCAGCTGAGCAGCCGGCTACTGGCTGGGGTTATTCTGGCAGAATGGGATCAGAGGGGACCTACGCTTCCCCTCTCGCTGTAACCATATTTCTGTGCATCCCAGCCCACAGTTTGTGTGGGGGAGGGAAAAATAAGGCACACCATTCCTACCACTTTTCATTGAGCTTACAGAGAGAGAGATTTAAACCTCTAATGGTTCAATATTTTTCTATTCCAACAGAACAGTATTATCCTACGTAAAACACTAAAATAGCATCAGTGGAGATGCTCTTATCCCCTCTTGCTTAGAGAGAAAAAAGCTACAAGTAGTTTGTACTTCATTTAGCCATGACGCTCAAACTGGCTTCCTCATTCTGCCTGCTCTGGTTCCTAATGACCCAAAGAGATCTCCTGAGCAGATTTAGGAGAATTACCATGGAGAATTAGGAGAATATCCTTATCAGGATTTATACAGGCAGTTTGCCACCCTTCAATCTGTGTACATCTTTGGCTCTGAAGATGTCAAGCAGAGTAAGCTATAGCACATTAACACCTCAAGCAATAATAATACGGTTTGAGCAGAATCCATAGGTAATAATAGAGCTCTTGCTGTATCTTGCCAGCTAATAATCTGGGCTAGGAAAGTCCCAACAGGAAAACTGCCAGCGGGCGTATGATCTGACCTGCCCAGGCCCTGCTAGCGCAGGGCAGTGAGCAGCAGAGTCCATGTCTCTGATCTAGAAGATATGGCCTCAAGGACAAACACAGGGAGCATCCCCGGTCTGAAACAGGAACCTGGAAACTTCTTAAGTTATAAGAATGTCTTAGTTCAGTCTCTTGTATGACTTCCTTACTGTGACAAGGCTTTTGTATCTTTATTGAACTGACCTGGTTTTACCAGGTTTTACCATACCATGCTGAACTACAGAATGAATTCTTTTATATTTTGAAAAAAGGGATCCCTTGCTGCACCACTCTTCTGATTAATTAAAAGGAAATAGAACCATTCCCAAACTCATTAGCTTCCAAGGAGAACCGGTGTCAAGAAGCCCGATGGTGAAGTTGAAGGAAGAGACAATAACTGTTAGCTGTGCTTTTATGCAGAATTTGCTGTGTTTGGTACTAATCTAGGACTGGAGTTTCTCCACACTATTGTACTCTCCAGTACCACAACCATCCCGTTTGCCTAAGCACCGCAGAGAGCACAGAAACAGCAAACAAGGCACGGAGATCCATATGGACTCAAATAAAACTGGTTTACAGTATTCGTTTCATTGCTATAGATTCAATCTGCAATTTGTGATTACAAACCCCTCTGTTATGGAAATGAACTTACCGAAGCACAGGCCAAAATGCCAAAGAATCCAACCTTCTGCACCAGATTCTGGACAGCCAGTTTCGCCCGGGAAGCAAAGTCCTGCAAAGAAGAAAATGAAGTGTTAATGAGGCAAAATCCAATATGAACATACCTCAAAACGGATTTCAGTATCCTCCCTGCTATGGGATTTCCTAGTGAGCATCTGGGAGAATTTTTAAAACAAAAAGGCCAATTTGGAACTCTGGGTTTAGAGGGGAGAGAGAAATTCTCAGTGCTCAGTGTGCCACTCCGACCACCCACACGCATGGAGTTTTGGTTTTCAAAACCCTGCAAGTGGCACCAAGTTCGCACTGCTATGGAAACAGGTTTTCTAGTATTTATTTTGCTCTATCTTTGAACTGCCAGTGCCGCTTATACCTTACTCCTTAAACAAGCAAAGGGAATAAATTCCTTCGATACCATTTATAATGTTAAAAAGGTACTTTCTCAAAACACAAAGCCAGAATGTAGTAATTCTATTATATCCCAAGATCTCTGCTCTCAAACCCAGGATCTTAATCAAAATAGCTAATTCCAGGTATTCTCTACAACAGACTTGTAAAGTTCCGTAAATCCATAGAGCTGAATCTAAACTACTTTAAAAGCAGAAGTGGCAGACCATAAAACATCTGAGCTAAGAACATGCTGCCTACTTTTATTTTGTGATCATAACTTTCACAAAAACTCATGAGAAACTCAAGAGTCTCAGAGTTTACCAAATACATAGTAAACATTTTAAAAAGCAAAAATAAAGCTCCTCACAAGCAGTTTGTTTGAATGTGAGAAGTGAAGTTACATGAGAGTAAAACTCTTTTGAAGCAAAACTGTCAAAAAGTTAAACACAGGGTCAGTATTATCTATTCAGTACTTAGAAAAAGCTGAGGACCTTTGGTAATAGCAAATTTTAAAAAGAAATCATTAATTATTTTTAAAAAACCTATGAACAAGCAATAAAAAGATTTTCCAGTAGCAATGCAGTATTCACTGATTTGCATTTTGTAGAAAACTGTCAGATAAACTTCACAAGGAAAATACTTTAATCAATATTAATGATATTCTAAATTCCACACTTCAAAATAACTACTAGATAATCCAGCAAAAATTAAATTCATGCAATTGATGCAATTCTAACTTTGTTACAAATCTGTTGAAAGCTTCAATACTATATGTCTATATCAATACTATATATCCATGCAAGTAAATTACAATTACTTGACAATGCTCTTGTATATTATTTAAATTATGAACTACAGAACTGACATAACTTTCTACGCCAGATTAAAACAAAAACTATGATTTGCTATCTTTTTACATCCCTTTTTCAAGCAGTAACTTTTCTCCATTACAGTGCTTTAAAAATAGCTAACAGATTCTCAAATAAAAACCCCAATTCTCACTGAAAGAAACAGAAGAATTCTATTTATTATACTTTATACTGGAAAAAAGTAACCCAAATTAAAACAAATATTTCAACCTTACGTAAAATGACAAAGAAATGAGATTTCCTACATTTTAGTGGGGCATTCTTAACTACAGCAGAATATAGAATATTCTGAAAGGATTTTTATAAGGGGTGAACTTGCTAACTTTAACCAGGAGTAACACCCTGGGATCAGGAATGTCATACTGTAAAATGGAATAGGTGAAATATTCACTCTTCATTGAAAACTTGTTCCTGGCATTTTTTCTATTTAACTTCTAGGATCCATACCGTATGCCTGAGTGATTAAAATCTATTCCCAGTGAGCCTGACACCAAACACTTGAATTTATGTTAGCAGAAACAGGTCTAGAACACACCTACATAATGAGTAAAGTAAAATTTTTCATGCTTTTCAGTTCAACGAGCGCATTTTGACACCAATTGTTGTAAAAAACCAAAAAGCTGGTAATTTATCAGTGAACCAAGCCCAAAAATCTTGCAAAATTAAGGGCAGTTCCCTCTCAAACTAAAATCCCTCTTGGTTATTTCCAAGTTAGCAAACAAAACCGAAACAAGGTAATGTCTGACCAGTAACCTGTGGTCAGCACTAATACATTCAGCCCCACGGAGGAGTTAAGGGACGAACAGCAAAGGATGCCAGACTCTTCTGCAGTGTGATCTCCCAGTGACCAATAAAGGCAATAAAATGCAGCAGACCGAGGAGACAACAGGTATCCCAATCCCTTAAGCAAATGCAAAAGTAGAAGTATGTCTTCAGAAGTTCTCTACACATTAATTTCAAATAAAAATTCATGCTAAAGCATGACAGTAACATTGTCCTTTCAACAAGGGGTTTTGTTCTTTGCAAAGGTGAACTGAAAAAGTAGTGCCTTATGGAGGAATTTTATAAGATGTCTCTCTTTGTACTCTGTAACAAAGCTGAATGTGACCGTGATATTTTCAGTTCCTATTTTGTTCACCATTTCACAATGCTCATGGGGTTTGAACAATATTTTCACTTTTATAAGCCAATAAAGATTTTTTTCATAGCTCCATAAATCTCATTGTAAAGTATCTTTAAAATAAAACACTACAATCCAATTATTCAAATAAGTCCATGATATATTTCAATTTCTTTCTATTCTAGTTTGAAACTATTTACCCATTATCTTAGACTGCATTGCTAATACACTGTTGTACTAATTTTCAGAAGCTGAAATCGGAAACAAACTCTCTAGCAAGTGATCTATAAACTAATACTTGCAGCACAGCTGGTTTAATAAAATATACATTATTATAATTATATATACACTGACTGTATTAGTGTCAGCACAGTGCACCATTTTCCATGAAATTTCTTAAAAATAAATATCTTCACTCACATTTCTAGACTGCTGCAAAATTCAAAGCTGACTTAAAACTGGTTTTTTCCCCTCCAGTTAAAAATATACAATTTTTGTTATAAAACCAGTGATTAAAGTGTTGAAAAAAGTATAACAAGTCTGTCACTCAAAAAAAAAAAAGTTGAGGCCCTTTTTCTCACCTTATAAATTCATAACTTTCTTTTATTAAAGTTATTACTAATTGTTTCTTCTTAATTATTTTTTTTTACATTAGTTGTCTATTACAAAATACTTGATGGGAAGCACAGCTAGAGTTCTAAATATTTCAGTCAAGAACTTCTCATTTGTCTTCCTTTTTCAAACTTTCTAAATAAGCCAAAAGAGATAAATTTAAGATTTTTCCCCAATGTTCTATGATCTAATGTAATCACAACTACAAATAATTTGCATGGTAACACACACATCAGCGCTGCCCCAAAGCTAGGTATTTGCAGGCTGAAGAGTTACTGTAATAAAAACAAGTTCAGAAATACTTCTGTTTGGTTGCTTCCTTAAATTTAGTTTGTCAAATCTTTGCGACATCTGCAATAATAACAATAAAAAAAACCCTTAGAAGTTTCATTTCTCAGAGAATACAATCACCAGTTTCACAACTTTTACCTATTTCACAATATAATTTTTCTGTTACAAAGCCTGCACGGAGAACAATCTTTTCTCTACTTTTTTTAAGCACTTGAAATAAAAGCCAAACAACTTCCACAACTTACTGCTTTAAAAAAATATATAATTTAAAAAGACAAAAGAGTTCAGCTACTTACAGGCAAAACATTTTCCCCCAATATTAAAGTATCTAGACTGGACTCGACTCTCAGCTAATATGATTCATTCTCTACAACATTTCGGGATACTTTAGCACACTGTGTCCCTTTCAAAGATGATTTGTCTTTTTGGTTTGGAAATAGATTTCCTGTGACTGCTACAATACAGGCAAAGGAAGGTTAAATGATTAAACATTACTTCATTGGGTTAATCATCAGATCTCAAGAACTGGAATGGAAATAAGAGGCATAAAAAGGTCAGTACTGAAATACTGATTCACAAGTCTCAGCGGCGGCTTGAGGAAGTTTTGCTCCATATCTGCCTTCAGTAAAATGGCACATTTTATTGATACCAGCATTTCATTACTACGTGTTGCAAAAGCAAAAAACCCTTCCAAACCTAAAGGGACAGTAAAGAGAAATTCCATGTTTTGCTGCTAAATAAGATTTACCACAACATTCTCCTTTAAATATGCATTATGGTGCAGTTTTGAGTATAACTTAACATTTTATCCCCATAAAAAAGCCCTCCTTCTTGAAGAGTGAATGGACAATCGTGTCTTAACTACAAGGCTTCATCCCATCCCTCTGTTTTATTTTGCTTTTATTTATAATTTAAATCTCTATTTCTTCGTTCTCCCTTCATTGTACAGTAAGTTGCAGAAGCTCCCCTGTGTCTGAGCAAAGGACATCTCACTAGATTTAGTTAACAAGCTTGAGGGGAAAAAAATAATTTTTTTAAAATTAATTTTTAATCTTTTCTCTCTGCAACAGTGATTTATTACAGAAAACAAAACGCTCAGAATATATTGTTCTCATTGAAAGGATGAAGCCTCTTTTTCCTTAATCTCTAAGAACAGAGATTGTTGATGGATCCGTAGCAAGTAACGAGTTGATGGTTACCAAGGAGCTTTGAATAATCAGCATTGGATTGAATCCATAGCCCTTACAGAAACCCAGAAGACTTGGACAGAAGACATTTTCCCGATCGACTGCACAGATGGGCCTATAACATTATGTAATGTAACGGTTTATTTTCTAACGCAAAGTTGCAATCAGTTTTTAGGAGCATCAAGAAAGCTCTGACTCCCTACCACAAACCAGCTCTTGCTGGCACGCAGCAGTCATGACAGCTATCAATCTCTGAAGGATATGATCCAGAGTTTGAATGAGTTTAGGCCAAGAAAATTAACTTTTCTTCTATAACAATTTCTTTTTCTGCTGTAAATATGTTGAGCACTCTACAAATATATTGGTAATATTGATGTACTGGTGGATACAGCACAAAGAAGGCAACCAGTAAAGAAGGGAAGGAATACATGAGATTAAATTCAACCAGGAGCTCATGGTGCACATCTTCTCTGCCAGTGAGAGCAGACAGGACTTAACACAGGACCAGGGGCAAGTCAGTGATTCGAGTATTAATGCAATCACTCAAGCAGGATATTAATTATCTAGCAGATGGTAGTCTTGAGAAGGTCAAAATATATTCCTGGAAGGCTTGGGAGGGATTATGCAGGTTTTCTCACTCTAATGAAAAAACATAATCCTGTACAAACAGAAAAAAAAAATACAGAGACATCAACAGAGATTTGAAGTGAACGTGCTGCACCTTGACGGAAGGGGCTCTCTTCAGGCAAGGAAAGCACGACAGTTGCTGGAGAGACAGGTATTCACCCTCCTGCCAGCAGGCTCCCCTGAGGCCAACGCGTGACTTGTATGTGAAGAAGTGGACAATCCCTCAAGATCTGAGCACTATTTATATTACAGTTATAATATTTACTTACTAGGAGCAAAGTTTAATTATCCAAATAATTACCTGAAGAGGAGAACAATTTTTTCCAAAGACTGAAGATGAAGTATGAAGCTACCGTTTCAGATTATTAAAATTATAAATTCCTTAACATTTAAAAAGCTGCCTACAAAGACAGTGCTCCTTTTTATGTAAAAATCTGAGTTATGTTAAAAATGAGCTGCACAATATTTTGTTTCTTCTGGCTTTCTATTACAACACAATGGAATCAAACACAACTTATGGGAGAATGACCATTTGTGGTTAGGCAATGAATTCTAGAATTTCAGAGGACTGGGAAGAATTATTAACTCATTGAAATAACATATTAAGTGCAGAAGAGCAGTTTTAAAGACGTCGGAGAGCTACCTACAGGCTGAGAGGTTACAACATACATCCACGCTAAGAAAGCAGTAGATCAGCAACGACGTTTAATGATCAACACAGCAACCCGCAGTTAAGATGAAGAGAACAGAGATCAAGATACCGTTGACAGTCATTGCTTATCGCTGCAAATAGTTCATTACTCAGTGACCAAAGAAACCGTTTCATACCTCTCCTGCAGGACATCAAAGGTAACAGATCTCATGAGTAAGGTTCCAGTAAATTGCCAGCAGGAATATTTTGGTAGCGGCTCATGGCGGTACCAATCTCCCACTCCGTCAGCTGCAATGACTCTCAACATCTACGTGCGTATGGAAAGAGCTGTGGCCCTGGATCTCTGTTCTATTTCTCAAAAATACCTTCATCTTATTGCAAATCAGGGGCATACTAAAAGGGGGTATTTCCATCTTGATGCCTGGAGAGAAGAGGGTGTGAAAGGTAAGGTTTAAACTTACTTCTCACTCAAAATTCTGGGAAAGAAAGAGCCTGTCTTGGAAACTGGGCTGTAAAAGAGACAAAGTGAGAAAAGGTTTTCAAGGATTACTGAAAGCAGCGAAGGGAAGGTGGCAGACCTAAGCAAGCACTGAAGTTTGATGAAAGAAAGGTATTGACATATGACAGGCATAGGACAGACAGTCTGGATTATGAGGACTGGGTCAAATTTTAAGCCTGAGAAGGAAATAAATTTTATATCTCAAGAAGTCTGGAGTTTCTAAGAGATTAAATTCTGGAAAATGAATAGGGTAATCATACAGGAAAGTTACAACAGAAAAATATGTCCATGTTGAAAATGAAAACACAGTTTTAGAAAGTACAATATGAAGAGGACTGAACAGCAATGAAACAGGGCCCTTGACTTCACAGGCTTTACCAAAGAACTGTGGAAAAACAAGTGAGCAGTACCTACAAAACCTCATTGAATAGACTATGTCGGAGATGTGAGGACTTAAAGCTAGTACGATTTCAAACCATTATTCAGAATATTCATTGGCAAGGATGAGGATACAGTAGGTACTACATGCAAATCCCAAGTCAACAAGAAATCAAATATACAGGTAATTCTTCCCCTAGCCTTCGCCAGGACAAGAACACTGAGTACAGACTGTGGAGGGAAATGCACAGATTCATTTCCACATCTGTTTGTGTTCAAATTCTTGAGGTTGGTTGCATGTTAAGGGGTGATGCTGCAATCCACAAAGATAATCGGAAAGATGCTCATCTTTGGGACTTTGTAAACTCAGACATATGAGTAACTACCATTAGTACGTGTGCCAGAAAAATTGAAGATTTCCCATAGAAAATACACTTAAACCTATTGTCCTCATAATCAGATTTAAAAACTGTTGTTAGAAAAGAAAGACGTAAGAAGCCATAGACAGAGGCGTGTGCAGAGCTGAATCCTTCGCAAATCGCATGGGAGCAGAGCGTAACAGAGCGAAGTGCTCACTCCAACAGCAAGCTTTGCTCGCCCTGCTCATTTAACTCTAACCTGTTTTGGAGCATAAGTGTCAAACTTGCAAGCAATGGATCCATTACATGGTAAATAAGACCTCCCACTAACATGAGGAGGAAGGAAGTCAATCAGCTCTGGATTAAACAGATTATTAGCGTTAGGAACTTGTATTTTCTTCATTTCATTAACCAACTGTACCATGGTAAGAACATTTTCTTTCCCTCCCTTCTCCCTTAGACCCTGAGGGAAGAACCAGCAAATGCCTTTTCATAATAAACTCCATCTCGGGAGCTTTAGTTTCAAGATTTTAGACTGTTACAATCCAACACCGTTGCTCAAGTTTGGCAGTGATACACCAAACTGAAGACATATTGTAGAGCTCACTCTCAAAGTTAACGCCAGCATTTTCCACAGCTAGAACTGAAGCTCTCATACTTCTGCATAAAAAGTCCTTCTGCTTCACTCTGCAAGAATAAAGAAATTTTCTAAAGAATAAGACACAATTAAAGGAAACAGTCTGAAGGAAGAGGAAGGAGCATGTCCTTTCAGTCTGATAACAGATCTGTCCTATAGAGCTGTAGCCCTTTTAGCCACATCCCCTGTCACCTCTGTGCTCTACCGCTCCACTGAGGTCTGTGCAGTAAAATGAAGCAACATGTGCCCTTTGACACTTGGCAATTTTATAGTGGTGCACGAAAGCGTGAAATAAAATTTATGATTTCTTTGCTTGCTAAAGAACTACTTGCTATTCAATTCTTGTAGGAGATGTGGTAGTGAGCAGACCCAGCAGCCTATTTCACGGAAAAGAGCTGTCAGTGTGGCACATCAGGGAAGCAGCAAGGCCGACAGGACAGTCCAGTGCTGGATGGGATCACCCAGAAGAGTCTCTGCTGTCTCCGCTCTTGGAGGGCTTCAAGACCGGACTTGACAATGCCTTGAGGAACCTGAGCTGATCTCACAGATGAGACTGCTCTGAGCAAAACGTTGGACTAGAAACTGCCTCAGGTCCCTTTCCAAGGTGAATTTTTCTGCGATTCCCTAATGAGATACTAGCAGCCACCTACAGAGAGAAGAATGAAGTAAAAGAATATCCTGTTGCTCTGGTTCCCACACATCAGCCATTGACCTCTGCAGCCTTTCCTTCTACCGTTGAAGGCCTACGCTGGCATCGCCTCCACCAACATGCTGGCTGCCTAAAATACCGTCGCAGCTGCACAGTCAGTGCTCATTTGTCTCAAAACTACAACTGCAATTAGTTACTGCAGCCACACGTCTGCCAATCTAGTTATAGTGGTGTGATGAGCAATCAAATGGATGGCATCAGATTTTTTTTATCCATTAACAAATTATTAAGTCCTATTTTTTGGATAGTTTAAGATTCAGACATAGTAAGAAAGGGCTCACGGTCGCTCAAATGAAAGAAGTTATTGCTGTGCTTTAGCCACCATCGTCAAGAACGGAAGCACTTTTTGATAACCAGACAGACAGACTGACCTTTCCAATCCCTGACAAAACAGAGCCAAAGTCACCAGCGCTGAAAAAAATACACTGTTGCTCCACAGAGAACTTAGGAATAAGTTAAGGAAGAAAACCCAGGTGCAGGAAAAACCACTTGTAGAATAAAAGTGAGCGATTTCTAACACAGCTGACAAATCCTTTTGCACACACCGGTCTTCCTGCTCAGCCCAGCCAGCAGATGTACAATGCTGAGCAGACCTCTCGCTTCTTCTCCCTGGGAAGTCGCGGAGGTTCCCAGACGGCTTAGAGAAGTGGTCTGCATACCAGACTCTCGTACAACAAAGATATTTAAACAGTGTCTGGAGCAGGGGGAAAAAAAAGAAGCCATTTTCTTGATTGCGATACCACAACCAATTTCTATCAGTTATCGAAGGCTCTCCCTGAAAAAATATTTTGGAAGCAGCTTATCTGACCCGAACTTTTGATCATTTATTGGTCTTTCTCAGAATACCGGTGAGTGAAATATTAAATATTTAGGACCAAACCATTCCTTTAGAAACTTGTGTTGAGCATCCCCAATACACACAGAACAGAGCAGGCAGAGTTCAACTCATCGCTTCTCCACAACTACAGTGCAAACGCAGCTTGCACGATTTCCAGTAAACTTGGTGACATTCCTTCTGAAAAGGTTCATTTCTGTTGTAAAGTGAGAAATTTGTTACTGCAAAAATTCCTCTGAGCTAATATCCCAATATTGAGTGAAAATATTGCAAAGCAATCCAGATTTCTTTGGTGCCTTGATAATTTCTGATTTATGTATTTACACAATAAACATTAAAATAAGAGGACTGGGAAAACAAGTTTTAGGGACTTTATCCCAATGAGCCATTCAAAGAAGGACTGAAAAAGTCATCTCCAGATTACCATTACCAAAGGTAATGTAATGCTCGTTGCTGTTTTTTCCTTATCTGTAAGCAGGTGTGCAAATGAATAGAACAATGCAGGCACAAGACTGCCCTATTCTCCTGCCAGTGTCCAAAGAAACCCCGGGAGGAGGTGGCTCACACATTTGTTACTCAGAGCTCCTATTGTCTGCCCTCTGCCTCTATTAACTCTTCCCTACCTCCTTTCTCAGGAAGCCCTCCATAACAAGCTCCCCTGTTTAAAGCTTCCATTGAGTCATTCCGAAGCTTATTTCAACTTATTAATTTAGGAGAATAACTTTAAACCAAGCTGATACTAAGTATATTCACTGCTTATCATATTGCCCACAGAAAAAAAAATCACCACACTTTAGTATTAGCTCGCTATCGGTTTGCCATCTCGCTCGCATGCTATAGCACTCATACCAAGTTTTCTAAGTGGAGCTTCAAGGTTTGATTAGGCTTGAATTTCCATTTAATTACGGGCCAAGATAAAAGAAGTAAGATACCTCCCCTATACATATTAACAACTGCAGACATCAAATTTCATAAACGCAGTGTGCGAAGACAAGCCTCCTGCTGGCCACCCATCAGGCAGCCCAGACCGAACCCCAGCGATCTCTCTCCTGTACGGCACAATTAATAAAGAGAGGAAGCCGATGAGGAAAGGGGTGACTGGAAGACCGAGCAAGAGAAATTATGAATGGAATTTGACGTTGGGTTTAAACAAGTTATTTCTGGGAAAGTAAAAAAAAAAAAGTCAAGGTTTTCCAGTTATTGTATGCGTCTCTACCACTTCCATTTTTGTAACATCTGCTTTATAAAAACCTGCTTGCGGTCTGCTTTAACTTCTTTTTTCTTGTACCAAATACCTGTAAAACCTTTTCATCAAGCAAGCCAGCAGCCAGCAAATCCTTTTCATGCAGGAACTTATCAGATACTAGCCGTTACTTTAATCACAGGAGAGATCCATTTTTAATTTAGCCATCTTTTACGCTGCTCATTAAGTAACATTCGGCTTATTAGTTGAACCCAATCATTCCATTTGAATTAAGTCACAGTGTCGTGTCAGAACACAGCGCTGGGTTCTCCCAGTAACCATGGCTGGGTGTGGTAGAGCACTTTGTTCTGCTTCTGCAAAGAGAAACCCCACGCGAAGATGGGGAAAAGTAACCCGGCTGGAGGCACCAGACCTCTCAGAAACACTGGAAAGATGGATTTAACCTGCACCTAGCTGTCGCTATCGCCAAAGTTCATCAGTTTAACTCCTTGCAGACAAGAAGCCGGCTCTCCGAGCAGGAAGTTGTTGGGTGGAACTCCTGACGCAATGCAAACCCGAGCAGTTGCAGCTCAGTTTAATACAAACCCTCTTGAGTCCACGTTGACAAATTCTTTAACAAGCCCTGTGGTTACAGGGAAGCTGGTTTCAGTCTGAGTCACTCCTGTTCAAACAGTTTACTGGAAATGGAGGGGAGGGGGAATTTTCAGAGAAGTCATGTGATGGCCAGACAAACCACAACCAGTAAAGGTTCAGTGGAGTCAAAAACAGGTCCCAGCAACAACTGACACTCCGTGCGCAGATGGCACTCAATCATTTACAAACCAGTCCTGCTGCATCTCAGCATGTCTACGGATTTAACCCTTTTTCGAGTTGGTATTCTTTCAGAGGCAGGGCACCATCTGGAAAGTAAACAAATAGCCATGGCTGATAGTAACACCGGCAACTAGAAAATATTTTTCACATGGAAATTTGGCTGCAGCAGCGCTGCACAGAAGCAAAGCCCGATGTGTAAATCATTAGTTCTTAAAAATATGCTACTTAATGAATCCAAACACTTACAGGCACTAAGGATTAGATATACAGCAAAGATATTAGTACTTTCTCCTCTTAGCAAGGAGTACCGTGATACAGCAAGGGCCCACGCACTATTGCTCACTACCTTGAGGGAAGTTGGCATTAAAAGCTTCGTTTTCACCAGAAACCTCCCTCAGCTTTAAGTGTTTCAGCACGACAGAGAAAAGATGAGAATACTTCAGAATCAGCAACTATTAAACTGGCAAAAGAGAGTCCCTGCACACGTGTGTGTAGCCATGAAACCGTTCAGAAGTATGGTAATAACACGGCGCGAGCAATGTGCTGCCCCAGCACTACGGAGCAGACTCACTTCCCCTAATTGCGAGGTTGGTTTGAAGGGCTGCACGGGAGATACTCCCTGTGGCTAACAGGGGAGCTCTGATAAAAAAAAAAGTCCTTTGCTCTGGAATTCGACTGGAAGAGAGTTAACAGGGACTGAGATGCCATTTCACATACTTGCAATTTTAAAATACTGCCTGAAGTGTTAACAAATCGGAGCGGGTCGCTCTGTTCCTATAGCATGCTGGGCTCGGCATTGTGTGGAGCTCCGAGAAAAAAAGAAAAAGCACTCTGCTTGTAAACCACACTCCTTCTCCGGGGCAAAGTCGCCCCATTTGAACAAGGGCAGCTCTGCCGCTCCCTTTGTGTAACTGGGACTAACTCGCTGGTGTGTGCGGACACACAGAAGTGAGTGTTCCTTTAAAATGAGGGGCTTTTTCTGAAGTACGCTAATGGAAAGTACAAGGCAGACTTACACATCATCTGCAGGCTAATGAGTTTTCTCAAAACCTAGCTCAAGGAGACAGGCCACTTAGATCTTAGATTTATGACAGAAAATCCATCAATAGACTCTTTAAAGTAAATAGTATTTCACTCTGTGTAACTTTGAACAGGGCATTAAACCTTTACGCTGTTTAATCCTTTTAGGTCCCTTTTTTTTTTTTTGGTTGTTTTTTAAAGCGCCAAGCTAACAACCACATTCCTCCTCACAGATCCTTCAGGCTGGATGTTATAGTCATGGTCTGTCCTCACCATAGAAGATCCTCATCTGGTTCTCAAAATTACCATTGTTTTTGAGAAATAGCAGCGACCAGCTTTCTAAACAAAACACACGCAGGCAAAAACGTCAAGCCATTTGGCTGTGCCTCGTAGGCATATAGCAGCTCAGCAGAAGTAGAGGGGGAAGCTATTCTTCCAAATCTTAAAACACCCATTTTCATGCCTTTCAGAAAAGGCAGGGTGAAGTGAGACCTTTACACTGAAAGGAAGCTCCCGTCAGTTGACGTCAAGCATTTGTAGTAGTCTCCGTGGCATAAGACACTTGTCACATCCCCCGTGTTTTCTTGAGCATAAGGCTTCGGCTTGGGAGAGCGGGAGAAGCTGATGTAGGTAATAAAAATTGTTATTGAGCAACTTAAAAATAGGCATCGTAACCGCTCATGAATAGCAATTACAGAACAAATAGCGATAAGCTGTGCTGAAGGTTGGGATTTACTCAAGGTCATAGGAAAAGGCAGGCCTGTCTCCCACAGACATCTAGCAAAAACATGACTGAAGCCAAAAGCAAAAAGGAAGTCACATTAGCAAATGGAAAAAACTGAACTGTCAGTTTTATGAGTGCAATGCAATTTAATCAGATTGTCAAAGCCTCATGTTAAAAGAGTTTTGCAGAAACCAAACCACAAATGGAGTTTTAAAAGATTTTTTTTTTTCCTGGCCATCCATCCACAAAACAACATGTTTCAATCCAAATTCAATTGCCAAGAAAATAAAATCAGAAGTACTGGTAAGTAACACCATCATTTTTCTTAATTAATTACACAACACCATTCGCTTACCAAGGGCAGGCAATACGGCTAGCTATATTTTGGCCTGTCCTGACAAAATGCTCTCTAGCAAAAATTTTCTTCCCAAGAATCTTACTGTGCATTCTGGAAACCAACCCTGGCTGCTCCCACAACTGTACACGCATATAATTTGCTGGGAGAGTTTCAGTAAACACAGATACCATTTCAGCTCCCGAGTCATGTATTCCACTGGTTTCGTTTGTGTTTTTTTGTTTTTTTTTTTTTTTTACCCCAACTTGATTTTTATACAGTTAGGGATTAGTTCGCAAAGCAAAGACTGATGATAGAGTAAGAAACAAAGCAGATTTTTATTTTTTCCCCACTGCATCTTTAAAGAAATAGAAGAATTAACTATTTACAACAGCACAGAAACCCTTTGGAACTTTCTAGTAGGGGAAGGCTCTCAGGAAACACAGGGTTTACTGTTAGAATTACTAGATTGCACTCAGTATTTCCAGACAAACCACTTTCTTTCATGGAAAAGCTTCATTCATTTTTGAAGAGAAGAAGAAGAAAAAAGGAAAAGTATATATTTATATCAAGAAAATACCCTGGCAGAACAGTTTTAAGACAGCCGTGTGGTAAATAGCATCTGCTGGTTTCTTAACAGCAGTCTCGTGACCCATTTCAACTTAGTGGCAGTCAAAACAGGCTAAGAAGGAAAAACACAGAAGAGAAATTCAGTGGCAAGTAGTTTTAAGCAAAAATGTTTAGTTTCTTCTAAAACACTACCAGTAACTTGTGAACAGGATGCAAACTCCTGACCTGAATGAAAAATTATCTACTATAATATCTGACTGATGTACAGCATCAGTTGCAAACTATGCTGTAACACAAGCAGTATTTAATCCATCAAGAAAATAAATGACAAGAGCAACAAAAAGGGATTCAGAGCAGTTTGGTTGCATTTTCACATCAGGAAAAATATGTTTCCTCAGGCTGATGAATGGGTCATGCACTGGCCCCTGGGGGGGTTAGTGGCAAGGCAGGCAAATGTCATCTGAAGGGGATGAGCTGACTGATAATCATCTCCTGGCCCAGGGAGGCTTTAAATGCAGCTCTAACCACCACGACTGTGGAACAGCACCTCCTCTGTCACTGGTTTGTTAGACCACGTTCTCCCGACCTTTATGGTGCTTTTCTTGGACATCTACATAAATGCAGTATTTGTAGCAAATACTTTGGCTGCACTATCATATGTGCTCCAACAAGCTGCATTCTTGTCCCCCCCATCACCAGAGGTATCTCTACCCAGTGGAGGATCTTTTTCCATCCCTGGGAAGTCCCTTGTGAACTCACACCAACTGATTTTTAGCCCATTCCCATTTCATCGGAATGGTTATTTACTCCATCTAGTTGTTCTGTATTTTATTAATTCTGTTGTTTTACACTGTTCTTACTTGTGCAGTCTCTGCATGTTCCAGCATCTCCTCAAATTCCTGGTACTCTTCATCATCAGGTTCAGCACCAGAGAGTCGGGCCGCCCTCGCCATAAAATATGGAGGCAGCTCTCCAATGGCTGTGCCAGCACCCTGGGAAAAGAATAATTCTGATTTATTTTCATGTTTATTCTTAAATAGGAAACACGTGATGTACACAGTCCCGTGGACATTTCAAATGATTAGAACTGATGAGAGCAGCTGCTTTGAGAAGTTTGCTTTTATCCACCACGACAGATTTCCCCTGCTATAACATACTGCTGTTCCTTTGAAACCCTGCTTTCCCCCTTTAGCAAAATTCAGCTTCTCCCAGCACAGACTATCGCACTGCAAGCCAGCGGCTCCCAAGTTGTGGCCCCCAAGGTCGAAACGACATGATCCATGTATCTCCAGGGCACACTGCCCAGCCCCGGCAGAGCTCCACAGACGGTGGCCAGCTGCCGGAGAGGCGGCCTGGGGGGCCCCTGCTCTCCCGACACCATCCCTGACTCAGCACAGAGCTGCCATCTCACCCCACCGCATGATGCCAGACACATTTGCCAGCATGTGACAGCCCTTGCTCTTGAGAAGCCTTCAAAATAATCTGGGAACTCCTCCCCGGTGCCGTCATGCAGTTTACTTCTTCAGTCATGAGACTTTGTGCAAGTGTGTATTAGAAAACAGGCTCGAGTTTTACTACAGCTACGAGCAAGGAAAATAAGGTTAAGCAAAGCCTGATCTCGAGTTTTCTCCCTCCTTCAGATGGAATGAAGAAAAGCCAAGAGAACGAGATGAAAGCATGGTTCCCTTCTCACCACAGGAAAATTATATTTGTTTTCTCAGGACATCAAATGACTCATTTCAATCTTGTGGGTAAATGCAACTTTAGCTTAACCGAGGAAAAAAAAAGAAAAAGAGAGACAGCTAGGATTGAACGCAGGGATAAAGAGAGGCTAATGAAACAGGAACTTGACTAAACTCAGAATGGTTTAAATATAGGACAGGTAATAGCACAATAGTCGGGCACCACACTGGAAAAGTGCTAAAACTTAGCTGCACGCAGATGGCTTTTCTCTCTTAGGGTCAGTAGTGAGTAACAAACGCTTTTCTCTTCCTTTGAAGCAATGTGAAAGCTTTTCAATTTCCTTTGTTCCTGCTCTATACGCAGCTGCAAGCAAGGGAGGATTCCAGCTGCTGTGGATATTCCAAATCAACAGGTTGTGGTTTTAAATACCGCCGCTCTCCACAGTTACCCAAACTGTTAAATTCTCGGTTTAAGCACATAAAGTGCACAGCCTCAGATGTTTATGCCCTTGTTTTCCACAGAAGAAAAATTCAAAGGAGTGCAACAAGCTGAACTTCATTAAACTGCCTATTTCTGGCACAAGGGAAGATAAGCCTGAAAACAGTAGCAATAACGTTTCAGAAAAATTAACTTGAGGTTATGTTCTGGGGGTGATGCAAGAACAAAAAGTCACATTGCTCCTCCAGGCTCTGCCAATTCGCTTTGGCTTCATTTTGTTAACGGGGGAAGAGGTTCGCATGCGTGTACTGGACATGAACTTTCTTTAAATTGGCAAAGTCACATGCTCATTATTACAAAACATTTCAGAAGTGCAATAAAAATCATATGATTTCATGTTTGCTGGAGACAGGTTCCTTAAGTGCATTAAAAAAAAAAAAGAAGCAATTAAGGGATCCAAGCCAGTAACTATTTAACTGCTTTCTGTAACATTAGCTGTCCATTTTCACCATTTAACTCTGAATGCCAGTTTTACATGGAGATTCCTTGGACTAACAACAAATGTGAAAGGCAAATGCTAATCAAAATTCTTTTACATCAATACATCCAGAAAAGGAAACTGGGAAATTACTCCACTAGAAAGAGTCCTTTAAACAGATTTTATCCTGGTCAGGACACAGGCCGCCTGTTCTGCTAATCCTGAGCAATTAAACTTTTTTATTCTTTCCCCTTATTTCTTGTAAAAAAACCAAGAAAAAGCTGCAGCACATTAAAAATGTAGGGCACTATTGAATTCCTTGTCCCCGTGGGATGGAAGGCTGTGAAAACTGGCATACACCTAGCAGATTGTTTTTGAGAGTCCTTCTGCAGGCCAGGACTGGCGGAGCCAACTTTTATAGCGACTGAAAAAAAAGCATCATTTTCATTTCACCTCATAACTCCTTAGATACAGTGATATTTAATCCTCGTAACACTCATTATCAGCAAAAATGGCTATCACTGACATGCAGGGGACTAGTAACGATTTTAATCTCTGGAAAAACCTGTACCTGGTTTAAGTTGGCTGAAAGAACCGCTGATGTTTTTGTGATCTGAATCAAATCCCTTGTGCAGATAAATTCCCGCATTCAAACCTTGCAGGATACTTAGTCTGGGAAGCTTTATAGTCGGAGGTCTGCAAAGTCCCCACTGGGACCGACCTGCTTTCAACATTTCACATGAAAACTTATATTGCTACCACCCTCCTGTCTCCCTCCAAATAATCAAGGAGATTGGCCGGATTCCACTTTGGAGCCTTTCAACATAATTTCACTTCACAAGTCTAGAGGAAACAGGCTGTTGGTGGTGTTATACCTATTCTTCACAGGGCTCCATGTGCTGCATTAGGAGCACATCTGTATACATCCAGTAATTCCTTTTCTTTTGCATTTATGCAGTATTTAGCATAACTTCAGATTTTGGATGTAATTAGAAGTTGATGGCTCCATTTAAAAAAAAAACATCAAACAACACCACGTTTTGTGAGCTCATTCAATCATACCCACGTTAGGAATTAAAACTTAATTTTCCTGATTTCAGTTTAAAAGCAGAAAATTATTAAATTCATTTTAAATTTTTTTTTTCTACTAAGGTTTTGATTTGCAAAAATCAGCCTTTTCACTTTCTGAAAGTCACCATTACTTTCCTGTTAAATGGACATTTGGTCTGAGAGTGACAGATTCAAAAATAAGTTTCTTCAACAGCTTCCATAAAAAGTGAACTGGAATTAGGACAAAAGAAACATACTGGAAGAAGCAGCAGCAATTGCCAGCTTGATTTGGCTTACAGGAAATTAGCAAGCAATGTTTATGTACTCATGAAACATTCCAAGAAAGCATAACATTGCACTAGACACCACTGGTAGACAGAGGATGCTCCCAAGGGGAAATCCAGTGGAGACAGAGTTCAGTGAAAAGGTAGCTGACAGTGAATTTGAAGGCGAGAAGAAAGAAAGGGGGGGGGAAAAAAAAGAGTGAGATACAAACATTCCGGCTCTGTCCTAGTCCCTCATCCTTTCCCCAGCCTGAACCAAGAAATGCAGCTCAAGTAAGAGCCTGAAGGTACCATTTGTTCTCCCTGGTGGCTGCTCAGGCGGCTTTCAGTGCTTGCAACCCTATTAACTCATTTCTAAACCACTTAATTCTCATCATAGTTCAGTTATTTTACATGCTGAAGATTAAGCAATGCGTGTTTACCCTGAGCTACATTTTTATTTTGCAACCCTAGAAACGTAATTGTAAATGCCATTTTTATTACTCTAGTCTCCATTAAACAAACTTAAGCAGAGGGGGATGAGGAAGAAAATAAAAAGCAATCTTATATTTATGGTCTTATAAGTTTGCTTGCACGTTTAGCTGTTTATCAAGTATTTGGGCAATTCTGTCCTCTCATTGGAAAGGGTGAAATTTAAGATGTACTTTGCTTTTTGAGAGGGCTTGAAGTCCACTTTCTCTGTTAGTGTTTTGACTTTGGTACTGCTACACATTACTTTAGTCTGCCATGCATACAACTAACTGTAATTTTTCTAAGTAACGCAGCTACTGATAATTTTAAAAGTTCTAGTGACCAAAGTTGCCTTAATATTATCTTTTCATATTCATTAGAAGGAACACAAGGGCAGACAACAGATACCGTGTATTTTCAGAATTTCCTCTCTCTACCTCTGAATTGGACAACTAAGAATTTAATAATGAAATCATCCGCTAGAACAGGAAGTCAGTAGTAAAATAAAGTTAATTTGGCGTGCAGTTCACAGCAGATGCATCTGTGTAAACTGCAATTCAAAATTGACACATAATGAAAAAAACATCTTAGCTGACCAAAATCCTCCAAACTTCTATAAAAAGCAGCAGATGGGGGGAGGGGGGAGGAAAACGGAAAGGAAGTTCCAATGACAGCGTTTCCTAAGACCCTGGTTCACTTCAAACAGGAAAAGCAGGTTAGCCTTTCAGTGAAAAATTTGCCATGATGGAAACAGGCAGAGAAATAGAAATAAAATGCCCAAAAGTGTGCAACATAACACTGTCTTACTTAATCCAATCTACTGACGCAACCCAGAAAAACATCTCGGCTATGATATTAGGGCCCAAGTCCTTCATATGAGTAACTGCAACTTCACCCAAGTTACAGGCTCAACGTTTTTGAAATTATTTATTGCTTAATTGCATGCAGTGTAAGACCTGACAGCTGCAAGATCATTTGGGATGCAGATACCCTTTCTGAAACTTACCTTTTACATCCACAGCTTTGAAGTACACAAGCGTTTTCTGCTAGCATTTAAAAAAGTAGTCAACAGCAGTTGATAAAAGATAGCCCAGTAATATCATATTTCTTCTCTTTAAAGGATGCTAAAATTATCCGGGGCTAGAAGGTTGATCAGGAAAGCATCTATTCAGGCTGCAGATATCCATGCTACTGTTGGCAGTGTAAGCCATCATTATTTTGCTAATTCAGGACTTTTTGTGTATTGCTAGACACAGAAATGAAGTGCATAAATTAAAATTGCTTAAGTGTTACAAAGCAAACCTTACCCACATGCAGGCCTCCAGCCTGACTTTTGAGATGATAGCCCATAGAGAGATGGATCCTTCAGTCGTCCCCTCATCAGGGCAGATAATTTGATCCGGGTAAGGAGGCTCAGGGAAATTAACTGAGTTACATTCATATGCAGCAAGAGTAACTGACGCTATGTGCGGACCCTGAAAAAACACAAGTAATTTCAAATGCAGTTTATGTTAGTTATGATTAAAGTTGAAATTAAAACCCCATATTTGTCCCTGATGCAACAAGCTTAAGATAAAACTTATTGTTTCTCACTTTGGCCATTAGCAAAGTTATATGTGTAAAACGTTTGTTTGTTGGTTTGTTTTTTTTTCCAGACCATCTGAAACGCAATGTTGGGCTATTAATTAAGGAGCCTTTCTGCTTTTGCCACGCCACTCTACAATAGTATGCAGTTGCCAAGGAGAAATAACAATCCTTACTTATATAAAACAGGAGAATTTCCAAAATTTGAAAACGTTCTCCTTACGGTATTTATGGCCTACAACTTTACTAGAGCAGGTGCTTTCCCTACTGTTGCTTTTAAAGGGTGAAGGCATTTAAATTCTACGTTAATTTTATTTTTTTTTTAAATGATTGGGACTTTACGACATCTTACAGCAGACCTTCTTGACTTTTGGATCTTTCTCCAAAAACCAGTTGCTTAATTTGTGTCAGTTTTTCTGTGTGTACAAGAAAGTGACCTTACTGCTGTTTGCTAAAACTGCGTTAAAATACAATTCAAAACTTAAACGTTATTTAAATGCCATATAATTGAATTACTTGTAGTCTCCATCTTACATTAAAAGATTTTTTTGGACAGACCTCCAAATAAAACTAGCATAAAAATCTATTCAAGAGAACTGCTACGTACTTAAAAAAACTTGAAAGAATTGCCATTATTTTAATAAAAAAGAAGTGAGAAGCAATTCAAATAGAGATGGCCTGAACACTGGACCTCGTAGCTAAAAAAGAAATCACTTAGCAAAAGGTCAGGGAAACATTGCCTGGGGAAGAAGGAAGAAAAAAAAAGTACTGATTTACACTAAGGTCTTTTCATAAAATCACAGATTTTAATAAATTTTAAAGTTTTCTTTACGTGCAGAACAAATTACACAAACATGAACTTCTGCTATTAATTATCTGATGTGTTTTGACGTCGCGTTGAGGAACATATTAACAGCAATTTTCTTCTACGTGTTTTTTTTTTAAATGAGTCATGTTCTATTAGAGCAGTAAGGGAGCCTGCTGCCCCCCAACCCAACCCAACGCTAAATTTAATACAGAATAACGGGGGAAAGCGTGCTAGACCCCAGCACAGGGGTCTGCACAGCCCTGCAAGGCCCCTGCACAAGGCTTCCCCCGCTCCCTTTGAAATGCAGGAGCAGAGATACATCCACAGGACCCTGCAGGCTTCATTTGCACATTAAAGGGTAGAATTCCACAGCAGGTCTCCCACAAAAAGTGAAGCTCCAGTGCTTTTTCTGGACTCACTGGGAAGATTATTTTAGTTGGGTTCATTCACGCCAACATTTCAGGTCCCACTGCAGAGACCAGAGCACTGGACTTACGCAATTACATCGATACTGTTATTTTTTTTTAATGGCAGTGAAATAAGAACGGTGAAAAAAATACCAGTTATATTTTTCTGTCTGACAGCTGTGACTACTGTTGTCATACGTAAACAACTCAAAATAAAGCCATTCTTCTGGCATGCAATTGGTAACAGACAAGCTGCTGTGATACCAAACAAATTCTATTATTTATTCCTTGTTACTTTTCAGGAGAGTAATTCAAAGTGCTTTGGCATATTTTGGATTACATGAATGCACAGATGCAGCCTGCTGAGATGATAAATGAGGCACAGTCTCTCTCTAAAAAAAGGTTCGTTAAAGTAAAACTGAAAAAGAGAGGATCCAGAAAGTGATACACAAGAGTGATTTTGATATGGAAGGGAGAACAAAGAATGGATGAATGAAGCAATAACTGTATACTATCAACAGTTCTATTGGCCCCAGTGGCAGTGAACTCCTTTTTGGTACTTATAGCAAGTACTGTCCCCAGCAGTTTCACATCTAAACAGATAACGTACCTCTGTTTTACTCACCGAGGACAGATGCAAAGAGAGAGTTGAAACTTTCCTAAAACTGTAAAGTACATTTATGGCAAACCTGGGAACCTCTCTTTCCACCGTACTCTGAAACTCAGGGAATTTAATCCCATCCCCTGTTTGCCCCTCCCCAGCCTGGGAGCTACCTTGGGACAAGAAAGGGCTCAAGCCATCTTCCTTAAATCAATGGCTTTCACCTGCAGAAATTTGCAATAAAATTCTCTTGAAGAGCAAATTTGCATGGCGGAAATCCCCACGTACTTGAGTTGTAAATGACCATTTCCTATGTTCCCTTAAGCGTAAGGTGGCTGCCAAGGCGGTGAGATGCGGTGTGTGAATCAAGAAGTATGGTTTTCAGTTCCACAAAATTTGGAAGACATGCCAGAGTAGAGTATAAGTACAGCCAGCTGCGATGGGAGACTGTTAGTTTCAGTTTTAGAGTAGTAAAAGACAAATTTAATCACTCCTATCACATGGCCCCAAGCTCTTGCAAGGTTTCAGCGATGGCATTACCAGCATTTCTTCCCTGCTGGAGAGGGGACAGCAAGGGCTACCAAGATGCTGAGGGGACCGGAACACCTCTCTTATGAAGAAAGTCTGAGGGATTTGGGTCTTTTTAATCTGGAAAAAGGAAAACTGAGGGGGGCCCTTATCAATGGTTATAAATACTGACAGGGTGGGTGTCAGGAGGGTGGGGCCAGGCTCTTTTCAGTGGTGCCCAGGGACAGGACAAGAGGTAACGGGCACAAACTTGACCATGGGAAGTTCCATCTCGACATGAGGAGGAAATTCTTTCCTGTGAGCGTGGCAGAGCCCTGGCCCAGGCTGCCCAGGTAGGTGGTGGAGTCTCCATCTATGGAGACATCCCAAACCCGCCTGGAGGCGTTCCTGTGCCCCCTGCTCTGGGTGACCCTGCTCTGGCACAGGGTTGGACTGTGTGATCTCCAGAGGGCCCTTCTAGCCCCCACCATTCTGTGATTCCCAAACTGCACACAAGGTGTGTAAAAAAGAGTGCACAATCTCAGGAGAGCAAGCAATCACAAAATCATAGAATCAAATGCCTAACGGGAGGCTGCTGCAGGAGCTTCTTGCCACGAGCAGCTTCTCTCAACAGAGTTGCCATCCTTGAAATGGCTCAACGGTCTCAAAACATTGCCTCCTGTTAAGACAGCTCTCCCAGTCTCAACAAATGTCTGCAAAAGGAAAAACTTTACAAGAAGTAGCCAATGGAAAAAATGGCATTTCACAAAGCAGCTGTAAACGGCCAATGAGCCACCTGAAGACTACGCCAGTTGAACATAATTCTTCCACTGTAATGTAAACAATTCTATAATGGAAAAAGCTGGGAGTTATGGAACCCACAGAAGCCACATTTTAACTGGAATAAGAAATAAAGCATAAACGGTTCATTTAGAGTGATGAAGTGCGGAGTACTGGAACTGAGAGCGAGCCAAAGGAAAGCAGAACAATCCCGTGTCCTCCCCTGGCAGCGGAGCCCAGCTGTCCTGCAAGTCGAAGGGACAACCTCTCCCAGCGCGGCGGGCTCCAGGCAGCATCTCGCACATCTGCTTTTGTTCCAGCTCAGCTCTCAACGCTCACACACAGCGTTATACTTTCCCAAAGCCCTGGTTACCAAGCACCTCAAAAACAATGGTTGGCTAAACGGGGCCATGGTTGGGATGGCGGGTGGAGGGGGAGAGTGGGAGGGTGGCTGGGTGTTTCGTAAGAGAGGTGCCATTTTGCTTTCTATTTAGCAATAGGGATGGTTTAACTCGGAATGGAACAGGGAACCAACTTCAAATGGGCTTTAGGTGCCACCTTTGGAAAATCCCTTTCAATCTGTGCTCAGATGTTTTCTCTGCACTCCTCCCTGTGCCAGAAGGATTAATTCTCATACAATTTTTTTAATCCCCTTCACAAATAATACCTCTTCCACCCTCTCCTCCTCCTCCTTCTCCGTGGGGCCACAGTAAATACTCAGGGTGCTTTGCCTCTCTGCAGTAGCTCAGTTTATTTCAACATTTCAGGAAAACCTCTGAGATATCCCCCCTCGGACTCTTAACTGCAGCTCTACCTTTGAAAAGGGCATTTGCAAAACTGCTTCAAACCCTGTCATACCAGACAACAGACACTAAACCCAAGCGATTTAGTAGACGCGCTGTTTGCCAAACCAGGAAGAGTGCTGAAATCCAAGGCATGTAAGATCCTGAACACCAACTGTCTTTCCCTCACCCTCTTCCAGTGATTTTTTTTTTTCCCCTTTTAAATTGCAGGAGGTACTAACAAGGGCTAGAGAAGAAATTGAGAAACATTCTGCTGACTCGGGTGAGAAACATTTGCTTGCCACTACTGACGACCAGAAGGAGCCTGTGGTTAGGCTGGAATGCGATTTGTTAGAAACATCCGTACAATTTACAAATCAAACAAGACAAGATCTGGTCATCAAGATCAACTCATCATAAATCTATTTTTTAGCAATAGTAATTTAGGGGAGTTTGGAAATCCCTATCTGCACAACCCTCACGTCTGGTAGAAGGTAACCTTGAACTCTTGAACTCACAGGCCTTCAGAGGAGTTTGAGTTCAGTGATTGAAGGCACCCAAGTTAGAACAGACACTGCTAATCCTTAGAAATAAGTTACTTTAAATGCTGCGTTATGAAATTTCTAGAAAGTATAATCTTTTTATCTATAAATTATGCTTGGGAATTCATCGGTGCAAGTAGAAAGAGACAGCAGGCATATGTAAAAAAAAATCAAGTTAAAATCCTTAAAAACATGCTGATACAATTCTTACAACAGAAGAGTCTACCATAAGGAAAACTGACTGAATATCCAATTAAAAATGAATCGTATTTTTACATTATTAATCATTCAGTGGACCTTTCTGTGAACACAATTAAAGCTTTAAACAAACCCCAGGTCAAGTGTTGGTTTCTCACATGCCCCTTCACAGAACAGCCATCCCGCTGAAGTGATACGAGCACAAGAACAACTACATCTAATTTTAACCTTTTCTTTTTGGGGAAGATATAATTTTAGACTGCCTCTAACTTAGAAACATTTCACAAAGAAAAGCGATATGTCTGCCAGCAAGAAAAACATTACACTGAACTCACTGCTGAACTTAACGCGCTAAAAAATCTGTTTTCCTCCATGGATACGCTGCTTTTCATATTGGGTTCAAGACTCAGCCCTTCCACAGGGGGGAAACATGTCATGCTATATTTGATTAAGATAAATTGGAAAAACAAAAACTCGCTTCTCATGGGAAACATCCTGCAAGCATTGCCCCAGGCTGCGACTCATCTCATACTTCTCTATGAAGTCATTACACCTCTCCAGAAAGAAACACCACCTTACAGCATCTTTTTTATCTTCAAGAGCAGTGGACAACTACCCACAAAGAAAACCGTTCTGTGGTTCAGAAGGACAAGCTTGATCTGGAGGTGGCTAGTAAATATGTCAATCTGGTTTGTCTGGCTGTGCTACAAGATTAAAACGTCTCGTGATTTTCTATGATGTCTGGTATGCAGTGACGGCTGTAAAAGAGGGCTCAGAATGAAGAAGGACCCCGTACCTAGAGCATCCTCAAATGACACAAACATCCATCAAGCGCTCAGGGCTAGTTTTAGCAGGCCGTCACAGCATTTCAAGCGATGTATTAATTTTACAATCATGTGTCTGTTAGCAAGTTTCTATTCCCACTTCAGTCAAGCCTTGCCCCACAGCGCAGAGCTGATGGAAATTCCAAACGATGAGCCACAAGCTCTGAATATGACTGAACACGAACCACCGAGGGAGCAGGCACGTGGTACCCCTGCATACATAACAGGCCCACGTTGCTGCTTTGAGGAGGAACACAAAAAGCAGACGTTTTGCAAGGCTGTGCCCACGCAACTTTCTATAGGAGCAAACAGACTCGTGTCAGGGAAAGGCACAATTGGAAGAATCCAAGTTTATACTCTGGTGCTGACAGAAAACAAAAATAATCTGTCAGCATTTTCTCCTTGCCCTTCCCCAGCCACCCACTTATTATTTCTGAAGAATAAATCACAGCATCTATTCAAATTGACACTAGTAGTGATGATTGGCTTTAACGTCTCCAATTAGAGATCATTTTGCACTGTTATCATTATTTCCAGCCTGTTCAAGGAAGCAGTGACATGAAAAGTATAAAGTTCAGGCAGTGCAGGAAAAAAAAAAAAGAAAAGAAAAAAAAAAAGAGCAGAAACTCCAAGGGAGCAAATGAGGAGAAAGCGTAATGTGACCTCCCAGGAGAGTTACCAGACACAGAACCAGTGAGGAGGAAGTCGAGAGCAGATAACGAAAACAAGGCGTCAGCATCTAAAAGGTAAAGTCCATCAACCCTCAAAAGGAAGAAAAGGGTGTACTGATCACCTTGCTAACTCCTCAGCTCAAATCCCTGGGGCTGCCCAAGGCGCTCGATATAGCTTAAATATTAATATGACATCAATATTTTGTGGACTTCTGAAAAGTCGAAGGAAGGTAGCTAATCCCGTGCAGATGGAGGCGCTTCACATTAGCTGTTTATTGCCACAGCTCCAGCTTTCGATAAACCATCCAGACTCTGACGTACACGGCTTTCAGCAGCACTGGAGGCCGTATATGGAACTCGCAGTCACACCATTTCGGGCTCTGACTCATGAGGTCTGGCAATTCACGGTGGGGCAATATGGGAGGTTATTGCTTCCAGCTCTTCCACCGGCCCCCACGCCAGAGGCTGCCACCCTCGGAGCAAGGCAGCGGGACCGGCAGCTTCCGCCCAGCAGTTGCCAGGCTTGCACCCAGCAGAACTTAAACTACCATCGATTTCAGCTCACGTTAACACAGCGGTCCGGGAGCTGAGGGCTCGGCTCACAGTCTCCCCGCCTGAGCTGCAGCAGTTGAAGGGACTGTTCTCCTACAGCATAATCTAAACCAGAGGTGCCGGTTTAATTCTCTGCAGGTACCTATCGGGATCTGACACATACAACAACGGGTGTGCTCAGAGGGAACTAAGACTCCAAACGAACATTTTCCTCCTTGAAAATACCATACTTAATCTCAGATTGTTTGAAATGCCAGCAAGCCACCAGAAGATTTCAGAAACACCCAGGTTACACAACTGATCTGGCAGCAGTGTCCAGTTTAATCCATTGGACCCTTCCAGTTCGTCAGTGCATTATTAATAGCAAGGCTGCAGTTTCAAGCAGAACGGAGCCCATGTCAGCTGTAAGCAGGAGTTCCCGTCAAGAGATGGTCAGCAAGTGATTTTTTTTTTTTTTTAAGTTATATGTTGATTCAAGTATTCCAGGATGTTTCAGTTCATTGTAAAAAGCTTAGGACAGCTGGAGGAAGTAGGTTTAAAGGCATGAAGGAAACAAACGAGAGAATAAGAGTCACAAACAACCCTCACACAAACAGGATCTGTCTCACCTTACTTTAGAACTAATTTCTGTCTTCTGCACCCACCATGTATTTTCCTTTCAATTAACCTTAACAAGCCAAGAGCAGTGATTTGAGCACAGATATTAGACAGAACCATTTTTTATTTCATTTGTTTTAGGCTTGCAAGTTGACATGTGAATGGAAGAAAAGTACAGACTGAAAGTGAACACCTCACTTCACAAAAATAATTCAGCGCTGGGGAGGGGAGCACTGCTGCGCCCTCCCACCTGGCTGAGGCAGCTCCGCTTTTCTTTCTCTTTTTCCTCCACACACACAACCCATAGTTTTCTGTGGGTTACTCACACTAGTGAGTAAGTAAGTTTTGCTCTTTCCATCCAAATGGAAAGAGTAAAACTTCTCCTGAAGCTGACAATCACTATGCAAATACTCTTGTAGTAAAGTCACAAGTAAATAAATGCAGGGGAAAAAAAAAGAGAGTAAGTCCTGTGGATTTCTAAATTATTCTGTTTACTTCATACAGTACAGTAAGCCCTGTGAGCTTTTCTTTTTAGAAGCACTTTAGTAATTTTATCATGAGTCCCCTTACAAAGTCAGCTCCTGGAACCAGATAACTAAAAGGAATTAAGTTCGATTTTAAAAAGTTTTCAGTAGTCCTGGCAGGAAAACATTTTATTGTTTGTGGGTTTTTAAAAAATTTTATTTATTATTTACACTAACAACTTTTTTTTTTCCTTTTTAAAAGCTAATGGGCTCATTATTGCACAAGGTGTCTGGATTTGAATTCATCAGATTCTAACCTAAACCAGTTCAGATAGTGCCAAAACGCCACTCATTTCAGCTGCAAACTACCACGCTTTCAGGAGGCCAGAATGTGACCCCTCACCAAAGCCAAACCCTGGAACCAATTCAGAACAAAAGCGAGACATTGAACCCTCAAGCCCAGATAAACTCAAACAGGCTCTCTAAAGCCAGCACTGTCAATAGGGACACTGTCTTTTCAACTCACTTCTCTTTAAAGGCAGTTTTCTGTTCTTTTTTGTGGCCTGAAATTACTGCTGCGCTCTCTTCCACTCCGCGACAGAGTACCCCGGTAAGAATTAAGTGACAAACCCACATACTAAGTTCTGAAAAAATTCGAACGGTTGTGTGACCTCTGCACACGAACCATCCCTATTGTGCCTCAGGTTTCCTGTTTGTGCTAGTCCTCAGCCCCGCCACCAGCGAAAGCCTCTGCAGCAGTTGCTCCACTTGGCTCCATCAGCAAGGCAGCAGAGAGCCCATATTTAAGAAACAAAAACACAAACAAATGCAAACAGCCAAAGCTCGCTCTGCACTTTTGACCTGCGAGGAATTCACTTCCATTCATTCCCCAACATTACAGATTGTAACAGACCATACACAGAAGGGACATTTATCATCCGCTTCTCGCTCAAGGCTTTAATTCTGAGCTGATTTTGTTTGCCTCGGCCGCATCTTTTGCAATCCGTTCGCCAGAGCTGAACTGAAACCAAATCACGAGGCAGAGCGTGGCGTGAGGATGGCAATGGGGACGCGGTCCCCAGCCAGCACTCCATCTAGCGTCCCCTCTGCCCCCCCAGCAGCTCATTCATTGCATTTCGCGGTGGCAAACAGACCTCTTCAAGATGTACAGATGCAAGAAATTCCTGACGAGTTACCCTCAGTCATCTTCTTTTGGTAATTAGGTGATTCATGACATTTATATCTTAATATATCACCAACAGAAGAGAAAACACCTCAGGACTTAAAAATAAAAAAAAAGCTGTGTGCTGCTAGAAACAATATTTAAAGTCGTTAATCACAATAGTTTTATTTCCTACAGAACCACATCATCATTACTATTTTTAAAGTGTTGTTTTTAAAGAATTGTGAAAAACCTTTAATGGACTTAGGGAAAATAAGCCAGCAGACTTGTTTTGAAAGCGTCAGAATAAAAAGAATTCTTGGAAGAGTGGCCTGCTTCCCTGTTTCTGCAATGAAGATCTGCTCTGTGCCAGCCCTCAGCCCAGTGCCAATTTACAGCACAAGAATTGTTTCCCAAAAAGCCATGTCAAATCTCACATTTAGCCCTGGCTACAACTAAGGAAGCAGCATCAGCTAGGAACCAATACAGTGGACAAAGTTTTGACCCTTTATAACACACAGAAAGTTCTTGAATCACACAGAAATAGCAATAAAAAGCCTATTATCAAACTAACAAAATTGACCTCCCTCCTCCACTGAGATGTATGCAGCAAGAATGTTGTGGTGACCAACAAAATCCCAATCAGCCATGAACCGATATTACCCAGGGGCAGGAACATCCTCCCCCTGACTGAGACTGCTTAAGACTGTAAAATCTACTTTGAGCAAACCGTTTCCAAGCGCACTCTTCTCGGCCAACCCCAGGATCTCTCCTGGCACTTGAATTCATGCCGTTCCAAAAAGCAGCTGGTGAGAGATGCTCTGAAGAATCCAGACAAATGACAGTTTTCAACACTGGAAAAACAGCTAACCATGTCAGGGAAAAAGCAACCCTCCAGAGGCACTCAGATACTCCCCCGTTGCATAACTCTTCCGATGGTTTGCCCGGCTAACAGGCTGTGCTTATGAACAGTTTGGGACGAAAACAGTTGTATGCAGTCAAGGAGGGCTGTTATTTAAAAAAGATGCACCTGTGTCACAGCTGAAGAAGTTCAGGCACAGCATCCGAGCAGGTGCCTACATGCCATCAATTCCTACCCCTCGGCCCTAAATGGCAGAGACAATACTGCAAGCACCAACAGGAGCTCAGCAGCACATGGGTGGGCCCAAGAGCATTGTTCTCCAAGCATGTAATTGCATTCCCAACAATCTCCCTGTACATACAGATTCAAAATGAGCAATTAATTAAAAGCAATTTTAAAACACTTACTGAGTCTATTCTCTACTGCCAGCAAATCCAGGCACTAAAGCAGAAGGGGATTTACTGTTTTGTAACTCCTTGTTTCTTTGAATCAACAGAAGAAAAAGTTTTACCATAATGAAGAAAGGTAATTAAAGTATGTGGAACATGAAAAGTAGGTATACAGTTAATATAAAAGTTAACATAGCAAGTTCCCCACCTAACCTCTTGTATTTCTACTTTTAGAGGCAACTGCTACACAATTAACAAAGCAAAATAGTTTAAAACTCCTCATTAGGAGCTGGAGCTCCCAATTGCATTGTTTCCAGATGGGTTAAATCCGGAATACTATTCTGAAATAACTTACGCCTAAAAGTGGCACCAACAGTCTTAGGCTAGTACTCTTCTAGTACCAGTTAGTACGCTACACAAGGTGTAGGCTCAAACTGAGAAGATATTAAGAAGCCTCTTTCTGCACTGATAGCACACTGCATACAGACACTGCTGATACAGCCGTATTGACCGGGCTATAAACAGTCCGGGCACTTCAAACGGCAACACGCTGTTAAAGGCAATAAAGTTGTGTTTTTACACTCCCACTGCCATCTAGTGCCTACAAAGCCAAGTACATTCCACCAAGTTCACTGTTCAGGGCGCCCTGAAAGCGTTAAAGGCCCTGAATTTACTGTCCATGCTGATCACCAAACCTTGCATAGGAGAAAGGAGGAAAACGAATCCCTGTTTCTCTCTCTTCCTACACTCACTGCCTTTATGGAATTCCCTCAATGTAACAGAAACATGCTTATCTGCCTTACATACTTAAAGCAAGTATTTCTCCTGTATTGTTACACAGTAGATGTTGACGGTATCATTTTATCACATTTTATTCTGTAACCACCTTCTAATTACTCAATGTAATCCATTTTGTCTGCGCTTTTTCCCTGGAAGAGTTATGTGAAGCCTTGCCTCTTACATTCCAAATAAATACCTTCGCTAACAATATTAAACTGAATTTCTTTTCCTCTGTGATGCATCTCCCTATGATCTTTGGAAGGCTGTTCATCTCCTGTACAGCTCCCACAAATTATACTGATAAACCAATATATGGATATATGTGGTACTTCAACATCAGCTCAGGTCATGGCCTAAGTATATCCACTAGGCTCATATACTCCACAGGAAAACTTAAGTGATATGTTACAAAATGTAATTTATTTTCTATTAAAGTAATTTAGAACTATTTAAACATCTGAATTTTTAAATACAGAGTAAAAGAAAGATCATTTGGTCCGCCTTCTTTTAGGTAAAAAGTAGTGATGCTGTCTTGTGAAGACTCCTTTATGTGACAAAATCATCTTGGAGTGCCCTAGGGTAGAAAATAACAGCACTCTTCCGACTTTGTATCAGATCAACGTACAGCAAAGCAACACTACCCGCTTTCAAATATAGTTTAGAAGTGGTAGATAACATTTCTTATTTACTACGTTTCTGACACATCACGTGTAAGAATGAAGAATAGGAACTGTATGATGAGCTCTCCAAACTGCTTCAAAGAGGATGTCTAAATACATGAAATCTTTGGTTAGCAGAAATCTTAAGTTGTCTCTCACTGGGTGATAGCCTAAGAAAACGTAAAAAAGTACAGATGATGATGAAAATCTATCATTTAAACTGTTTCCTACTTGCTGATTTGAATCATGATTAACTGATTTCTGCAGCAAACCTGGAACTGCTTTCCTTTCTCTTCCTGATGATTTTGATTGATTCTCCCTCTGTCCAGACCACGTTTTTCTGTCCCTGAACATCCCTTATCATCTCTGCAAGTCAGAGAGATCTGTAACAGCGTCAGTTCACTGCTGTCTAAGCACTATGCAGTGTTATATAAAAATGTTTAGACACTCTTGTTCGTCAGCTTCACGGAATTTCCATTTCCAGTCTTTTAGAGTGACAGCAATATTTTTGTCTAGAAGGTTAGGCATGTATTAACTTGTTTCTGCTTGGCAATAGTTTCCTTTCTCCTGTACTTTCTGCCTCTGCAGTCTTTAGGAGAGAAGCTACATTACGAGCAAGCCCAAGACTTCTGCAACTGCAGCCCATGGAGATGCCATTCGATCCAACAGGCATTGCCCTGCTGTGTGGAAAAGCACGAGTTTCTTGTTTCTTGTAGTGTTTTCTGTGTTATTGTTAATGATTAAAGCAGTTCTGAAAGTAAACATCTGTAATTGTTCCAGATACAAGATGACATTTGTTGCATAAACTGGTTTTAATTATTTTGTGGCCATGAATCCTTTTCTTAAATCCAGGACAGTGGTTTCATAAACAAGGAACTAATCCAATGGCCAAAAGCAAAACACACCCAAACATTTCTCTAACTTTCCTAGCTAAAAGTTGAGATAAACAACATTATACAAATTTTCAGAACAACAGATACGGTTTTATCTTTGTAGACAAACTTTTTACTTGCTATTATTTTCAAAGCAAAATTAATACAGACTGAACTTTATAACAGCTGCCTATTTCACTAGTTTCTGCTGGAAAAATGAACATTTTAAGCTACTAAAAGAAAGAGTATGCTGAAAAACTTTAAATGGAAACATTTGAGCTGCACGCACTAGAAAATGTTGCATTTAAATTAGGAAATTAGAGGACAGATTTTGACTCGTTTTAAAGGGAGGATTACAGCAAGTTAATATCTACGGTTCAACAAACATATAGCATGCAAACTACAAAACACGGTTACACAGTATAGGATATGAACAGCACTCACTAGAGCACAGAAGCATTATACTAAGTATTTCGTTTCTTTCCGAAGTACTTAACATCTAGGACTTATGGAACATTCGTAATTCACAGCTTCAAAAATACGCAACAATTAAAATACTCCATTGAGAAAGAACACGGTACGGAAATATCCTTACCAGATAGAGCAGAAAGGTGTGGAGACCTGTTCCAAGTCCAACGGAGGACAGAATGCCTAATCCTACCCAGTAGGCACACCAGAAGAACTTTTTCTCCATATACCGCACATACTGAAAGAAAAGTCACAAAAGAGAAAAAAAATAAATCAAGAATGGTGGTATCTTACAGGAGAAAGTTAAAGCTACAAACTAGCACAAATAGTCATCTGGATTACAATAACTGCAATAGAATCTTAGATATTTGTATTTGCAATTTATTACAATTACAGCACAGACATGTACAGAAAACAACAACTTTGAAAAGAAAAACCCACATGCTTTAGAATCAGCAAGTTTCCAAGGAGATAGATGAAAAATTCAGGTTCAATACGGGGGGGAATGAAATCCAGAAGAGACCTAGTAGATGTGAGAGTGAGTAGCAAGCCCCAGACAGTGCCTGCTGGAGCCCAAGCAGCAAGCAGACAACTCAGGGAATTGCCTGAACAGGTTAAATAAAGGAACACAATTACCTGCACTTTCAGTGACTCTGCTGAATGTTTTATCTTGGACCAGTAAGTAACCAGGTTTGTTACTTTTAAGAAAAGACTGAAATGTTGTTTATGTGTTGTACACATAAGTGAGGGGATACGAGAAAGTAACAGCAAATTCTGGACGTAAAAAGTCCAGGTGGGTACACTGGAGAAACGGGAAGCAGTATCTCCTCTCACTGCCACAACAGCAACACTAAGGCTGAGCCAGGCCGTCAACTTGTCTGTACCCCAGCCCGAAGAAGAGGTGCCATTTCACCTATCCATGTACCAACAGCACCAAGATGAAGTTTTCTAGTCTTAACCAGGCCTACCAGAGTGTAAAAAGGTCCTGAAAATGCCCAATAAGCACAAATATATTTCATTATTCTTTGTATGGTTTTGGAAGAAAGTGGTTCATATTCAAGTATACAGTGATGGTACAGAGACAGGCAGAGGCACTGGCAGGACATGGACTGTAGGGAAGGAGCTCTGGAGGAAGAGGGATGGAGACGTACCTGCTGGCACACATGACTGAGACCCCCAGAACGGAGAGCTCTGGCTGGACCCTGCAGGTCACGCTCCCCTCGCCAGTCCCAGAGGCAGAGGTTTGACTCCAGCAGGCTCAAGGAAATCTCTTGAGCAGCTTTGCCCTGCCAAGTCTTGGCGCAGTGGAGGCCCAGCAGCCTGTTCAGGGGCCATGAGCTCCAACACCAGTTTGCAAGAGCCATCTAGTGGCAAATGTTGCGTGTACCAAGCGCTGGCCTTCATGCTGGCCACAAACCAGGGCAGTTTTTAACGAAGCAGGTAATTTGTCCATCAGGAACGGGCCACCGATTTACCATCTACCAACTTGCTGTGTGTAAGTGCTCTAGGTCTCAAGCGTAGGATCATGTGAGCAAGAACGTGATACGCTGAAGCAACTCCTTTCCCTGCATTTCAAGACCTGTACTGGGAAGCCACGACTCCTGTTCCAGACCCGTATGTCCCTCAGGCAGCCAGACACACCATAGCAGTATGGATGTAAGCAAGTTCTCTGAAACTGGGAACCTGCTGATTTCAGAGTCAGAGCGGTAAGGCAATATGATTCAGTTGCACAAGGAAATGCTCTGCAGGGTCTAAAAGGGCTGTCTGCCCCCAGGGAAAATCTGAAACGCTAAGAGAAATGGGGAGGGGAAAGGTGTGGACACCACCATCACCTCATGGATAAGCAACGGCTTACACTTCAAGTGATGCAAAAGCATCAGTCTTCACATACACCAAAGCACAAAAAAGTTTTTAAACAACCATTTGAAAACAATGGGGGCATGAGAAGCATCGCAGAACCAGATTTGAACCATGAAACCGTTTTATATCTAGATATATGCTTATCCTAGCCAGTCAGGAGAGCCTTCCATACAGACAGGTCTGTAGAAGCAGAAGAAACACCTCTTGGTGACCACAAAGTTCTATCATGACTTGGTTACATCTCAAGAGCTCGCACTACTATTAAAAGCTCGTTAACAGCAGACGTGAAGGAGTGCTGCAGCATCGGAGGTGTGCTTATTCAGGAACGGATGAGAAGTGGAACACCTACAGATGCAACAGAATAGATCAAACGATACAGCTGATCGTTCCACATCTCTAAAATGTAACTCACCCACACACAACAGAGAGGAATCATGACATGAGAAACAAGTATCCTTAGCGAGTAGGAGTTCAAAAGATACATTACAATTTCATGAAGACCCCATTCGAGTCCCAATACATCTACTTTAGCACAGGGACAGGATATATTAGTCACCATGGAAAGTAACTTGAAAACCTCATACCTGTTGATGTGTTCCTTCAATGTAATACGTAGCTGTAAGCACTGCAAGCGTCAGTAAAAAAGACACCAAGATACTTCGTCGATGCCACAATCTTAAAAGACAAATGGCAATTAGGGTTTTTCATAATTTAGCATGCATTTCAAAGTAACTTACTTATCCCTATAGACTGGGCCTGTGTGGGTGTAATCAGCAGGGACAATGGCAGCTGAAAAGTTTGCTATTATAAAAGCATAAACCTCCTAAGAAAATATCTGGGGAGCCTTTACTCTTTATGGAAAAATCTCAGCTTCACTGTCAAATGAGATCAAAGTTCAGCCATGCGTTTGTGTTTTTTTAAAAAATAAAGAAAAACAAAGTAACCATCTGAAACCAAACACAATCGGAAAACAAATATTCAGCTTCTGCAGCCAAGACAGTCTCAAAGACAGGGCCGTCAACAACAGCCGTGGGTAAGCAAAGTGCAAAGCAGGCGCTGGCCCTGGGCAAGGGATGAGCTGTGGACGAAATACAGAAGTGCTAATTTCAAACCACAGAGATGGTAAGAGGAACAAATCTTTACGCTATTTTGGTTCCCCTGACCAATTGAAATTAACCTCTCTCTTAACAGCTCAAAGTTTAATCAATACATTTTAGTAATTATGAAGTGATGGGAAGCTACTACAGTAAGGGGAGAAAAGTCTTTTCCAATGTAATTTGTTACCCCATTACTTTTGAGGCTGTTTGGTTTTACATACACATTCTGTTTGGTGTGTATGTGGCCACACACAGTACATTAGCAAATACATTTATTATTTTCTAGGAAGCACTATTATACTGTCACCTAATGATATAAAAAAGCAAGTGCTAATGTCACTTAATTTCAGACAAACTACGAACATAACTTATTTATTTAGACAGACAGAAGAAGATAGAAATACGAGATGTAATAGAGGAAAACAGTCACAAATGCTTCATATTAAACAAGCTAAAAAAAGTCACTGTAACTTTCCTTTGATTTTAAAATCATCTGTGCTGCTTATATTAGTATGACAATTGGATTTTCAATGATTGTCATCATTTAAATTGTAATTTACTCAAGTGGAACACAGGAGATCATTAAGAGTAAATCCAAGGTCTCAACTTAATAGCTTATAATAGTCAGTGTTATTTTCTGTAAAGATATTGTCATGCTAGTACTAGACAACATAAATGTGCTGCACAACAGAGAATGTGAGTGCTATCTGTAACAGAATTTGGGGCCTAGGAAGCCAGGTAAGAGCTTAAAATAAGACCCCAAATGTTATTTCTGCTGGGTTTAAATAAATGCCTGGAGGTTGTCAGAAATGGCTACCATAAGACCCAATAAAATTTTTCAGAGAAACAATTCCCAGTGATAGCCGAACAAAGGCACGTAGCAAAATAAGTAGGTTTAGGGGTTAGATCTTTTTTTTGGGGGTGTAAAGGGGAATTAAGACTACACTACAGAAACCTGGTATTTTTCATACAAATCGTATTTCAGAAGATGAAAATGGAAACCAGAAGTTTCTCTCAATGGATCTTATGTGTCAGCACCTTGAACCTGGCCCGGAAGGGTCCCTCAGCACCAACACTGGCTCTCTCTGCACAGCGAGCTAGGATCACCCCGGTGATGTTAGATCCTATCCTTTCACTGGGAAAGCGGCTGTAAACTCAGTCCCAAACACAAGAGATTCCAGTTACCAACACAAGCACTAGGATGGCCGCTACTCTTAGGTTTTTCAATTGCCAGTTTTACTCATGTTTGCCTTTTGGCACTCCAAACGCTCTCAAGCCTAGTGCATTAGGAGGCAGCTATGCTTTGCAGCATTCACAGGGGATGTTAGGACTGCTACTTGCAAATTTTCTAACTGGAATAAAAGCCCATTTTATCCAGTGTATAAATAATGCTTAGGGAAAGTGCTTTAATAAATCATTTCCTGTTGTGAAAGGGACCACATAGCTTAGAAGCAAATTCCTCTTCGCAGCATCATAAACATCACTCCAAGTTCCACGTAATCCTGAACCTTGCCCTAGCTGAGCTACCGGAAGATCATTTAGCGATACTAACACAGACATTAATAGATCAGTACTTAACGCTGCAGTCATAAATACATTATCTCCTGCCTTAAGGAACCCTAAACACTATCCCGCTCTCAAACTGGAATATTCAACTCTCCACAAAAGAACTTTGCAACTTTCTTCCACTGACACCTTGCTGTATTTACACACAGGTAATTTAGACAGAAGGTCTGGGTACACAGCTAGAAGTGTGGTATGTTCCAGTAGCCACCTTTAAATACAAAAACCTAATATGATTTCTGAAAGAAGAATTTTAAAGTTTTGAATCATGAGGGAAAGCGAGATGTCAGAATGACCTACTGAATCAGAGCATGGGTTTCCCCAGAATGCTTAGTAGAAGTTAAAGAAAGGATCTTTACTTTATGGTCCATTCCTTCAAGTTTATTAGAGTTTCCAGGAAAAAATACTGCAAGGTAACAAGCGGTTGTTTCCAGAGGACAATATTCAACCTCTCCTCTCGGTCCCTTCGCTTCCGTTCACTCAACAAAGGGGAATCTGCAAACGAAAAGCAACAGAAATGTAAAAGCACAGGCTGACAGTTCAGATTCTGTCACACACAAAAATATACTGACTTTTTTTTGATTTGTTAGGAAGTTAATGTGAGCTCTCAGTCATCTTTTCTACTCATCACGAAGCGTTTGCTCCAAGTGCATCACATCAGAAATTGGGTGACTTCCCGCAAAGTAAGGAAGGTGGCTTTTTTCGTCTTGTAGCTGACAACCATTCAAGAATCTAATTGGTCCAGGGTGCAACAAGTCTGGCCCATCTATTAGCCTTTACACAAGGTACTGTACTACTAGGTACAAGTCAGCTGATACCTTAGGTCAAACGTGACTCTCTCACCCACTACAGACACCACGTTTCACTTTGAACTTTTGAATTTGGTTCTCTTCCAAAGCTATTCTCAGACTTCTCCAATCAAACCAGATTGAATTACATGTGCTCTCTATACACTCCAGTCACCGTGTAACTGGATAATAGCATCTACCCTCCCAGTCAGGATCCTCAGGCTACAGTAAGTCTTGCCACACCGTTCAGCTTCTCCAAAACAAGCCCAGACGACAGGAAGTGCTCCCATGAAAAGGATCTGCTTCCACACCGCAGTCCTTCGCTGGACTGACTCTATGCATTTGGTTGCTTTTAACTGCAGTGATTTGGTTATGATGCAGAGCTCAGCACTGCAGTAACACCAGTCACTGTACGTTACCATGCAAGTTCTTCTAGTAAATGTGTTATTTTGCACTTAAAATAGCCTCAAGGTTAATAAAAACCCTAGCTATTTTACGGATGAGAATGGCTCGTTCAAAGTCATCAAGCTAATAAGCAGCAATAATTTTTAAACTTTTAAAGAAAATGAATTCTGAAAGAAAAGAAAAAAATAAGATCACAAAACAATGGAAAAAAATAAACAAAAATAATTCTTGTATCCGAACAGACATCAAATTTGTTTAAACATCACCTATCAATACCCATTCTGTTTTGTATACATTTAAAGCACTGCAATAACACTCAAATTTTGAATTTGTAAAAAGCTGTTGCATTTAAAATATTAATCTAATCTGAATCCTCAGCATATTGCAACTCAAGATGTATTACTTCAGTCTTATTCCAGTAACTGAAACATGCTGCCTTATCAGATGCTAATATTTACATAGAAATTGCATACCTCGTTAGTCACAAAGCCCATGTAATTTTGTATTCTTTAGTTGTAAGCATCAGTTGGCTGTAGATGAACTAACAGAAATCCTACATTGGCAAATATTGGATAACTTCCACATTCCCTCTGAGTTACAGAATGATTTAAGCCTTTAAGTAAAAAGCTTTGATTTGTCCCATACACACACACATGCAGTTCCTCTTTAAACCTTGCCGCATTCATTGCGTTAAGAATTTCCGTTTTCTATTTTTTCACTTAATATGCCTAATAAAGATGCTTCAACCTTGTTTTTTACAACTTTCTTTTTAGTAAAGGTCATAAGAGACAATGGTGTAAGACTTCATACAACTTGAGAAATCACTTGGTTACAAAACTTAATTAAATATGGAACTGGCACACGCAAAGCTGACAGGAAGCAAACTAAAATGATTATCATTTCTATGCTACACTCCACAGCACAGACACTTCGGTGACACAAGGCTCTTCAAGAAAAGTTCTCAGGTTATTTTTCATAAGTGCTAAATATTAACCCAAGCCTATTTCAGACATACTAGTAGGAAAAAAAAAGATGAGGCAGGAGATGAAGTAGTTAAATGTTTTGTTAGTAATTTACCATCAAAACTGATAAATTATAGTGAAGCTAAAAGTCAAGAGAAAAGCTAGAAACTGGGAGACTAATAACTGGATTTCTCCCAGAGTAAAACAGATCTTCATTACCAAGTACTAACTTCCCAGTGCCAAAGGGTGGGGCTGTATAGCCTGACTTCTCCAGCCACATACTTGCCAACATGGTTGAGTTTTTTAGCTCAGTGCTGTTGCAGCCCCTATTGGTACCCAAGTCAGCTTCACAGGGCTCACATGCACATGAGCTACAGAATAAGAACTTGAGAGGGAGAAATGAGTTTAAGAGAAAACTGAATGAAAATACACAGCATAAAACTATTCTGTGGCTTATCAATACGTAAATCCTTTAGACTTCAGATTTAGAGATGACTGAAGCTTCCAAGATCAATTCAGGCACTGAGGCCCTTTGCATGATGTAGGCATAAAGCACACCACCGTAAATTCCTTTTGAGTATTGTACTGGCCATTTTTCACACCAAGCTGACCTGCTGAGAACACGATGTCATTTCCACCTACCTGTGAAGTTTCCATTGTGCTGTTCTTTGGTCATTCCTATGCGTCTCTGGTCACAATCTGTTCCATTCTCTGCCATTTCATAGATCAGTCACGTATGGGGATCTAATAGCAGAACAAAATCAGAAAGCATAATGTCTCAATTTCTGGTTATGGAGATTCCTTTTACTCCATAGTCAAAGATTCAAGCAAACATCCAGCAGTTCTCCAAATCCAAATCACAGTTATCCTGCACCTCACCATTAAAAAGCAGAAAGTGATTCCATTCCCACAATGACAAAGATTAAAACATTTCCACCTACATAAATCTAAATTTTTCACTTAAATGACAAAACTCTTCTCACTTCTAGCAGCTGAACAAAAGCTTGTTAAACAATCCCTTCTGCTCATCAGCCCACTGTTTGGGCTCCAGGAGCAGCAGAGCTTCATATAAACCTCAGTTCAATCCCAAGAGAGGGGTGCTTAAGATTTGATTTTCATATTAGAAAGCATCTATTCTGGCACTGAGCTTCCAGGTAGTTAGCATGCAAGCAGAACCTCAAAAACCTCACAGCCTAAAAAAAACGGTATGGTAACTAGGATACAGAACTGCATCTCACGTTTTAGACAGTCTAATATCTCTAAACCAGAAAAGTAAACTCTTCAGAGGAAAAGGGCTCTCTGATGGAAAGCTTTTTTGAAAAGTGTACATTCTGCCTGCTCATTTAGCCTCTCTCTAGTGAGATCAGCCTTAAACAGTCCAAAAGAACAGCTGCGGTTTTCCTTTTCCAGGAGAGTAAATAGTGCAATACTTGGAAGGCAGCACAAATCAGAATGTTGCAAGAGCTCCATTTTTTCTTTTCCTTAAAAAAAACCCCAACAACCAACCCACAAACGTGAACAGCTGACAATTCTTACGCAATCAAACACAAAGAAAGTAGCCAGTCAGACTCCTTGCTTTAAAAAATCCTCTCTTGAATGTTAAAAAACTTTCTGGAATTTTATTTTGGAAGAAGAGTCCCACAAAGCTAAAGCATCTTATTTGCATTTCTCCTTGTAAGCAAACACGATTTACAGTTTCTGAGATGCTGCTTTTGTTGGAAAGAAAAGTAGCGCAGCATCAAAATGACAGGTTACATAAAACTGCCTAGTGGAGGAAATTAAAGCTTTACAGAAAAAATACTTCCCTTTTGATTTATGTTAGGTGTGAGAGCCAAGCAGCAACTCAGGTTCGGTAAATAGAACTGAGATCACCCCTTTGATTCAGACTGCAGTAATTCTGACCATTTTTTTAATAAAACGTTAAAATACTTGTGATACTGTATTTTTTGAATATTTCCAATACTGTATTTTTTAAATATTTCCAGGGTTTCACGGGTCAGTTTTAGAGAGATGTTCTTCTAAACAGGTACAAGCCTAGCTAGAATGTGATTATTCAAGGGGTTTTACTTGAAACCCAATAGTCAAAAGCATCAAGGTCCCGGGAATAAGTCCTTCCTGAAATTAAATGCACAGAAATAGAAATCCATCTAGTTAAACAAGCCATCAGAAACTAATCTCTTGCACGTTACAATTTTTATTCATTGAAACTTGGGCCCCAAGAATACCCAAACCACCAAGAAAATTAATAAAACAGCCTTGCAAAAGTTTGCTTCTGAGAAATGCTGAAGGGCTCCACGGTCAGCCAAGGAGAACAGCGGACTGACGTGGTGCAGTAAGAGCACTACAGCATCATTCTGCGCCCACTTGCAATCAAAGGTTTGCTCTGAGCCACTAGTCAAACACCAGAGGAATGTGAACCTGTTTCTCTCCTCAGATCAGTTTTGTAGCAGCCTGACACTCTGGAAGTCAGGGGAGTTACACCAGTGGGGGATAACCGGCCAGTTGCTACGGTGATACAAGGATCAAATGTTTAGCCATCTCCTAATTTCATTAGGACAGTAAGTCCCTGGAGATGGAGTGTTTTGTTTCTACTGACCGCACTTGGTCCTGGTGCTCTTATTTTTTGTACATATAAATACATATTTATATACACATACAATATAAGCACATATACACACGTACATATGTATATTACACACATATTTACATACATAAAGCTCAAACTGCAGAGGGGAATATTTAAACTGGGCATCCACAGTTAGAAAACCCGCTGTTCACAGAAAGCTGCTTAGCAAGCAAAAGCCATCAGAGGCGTTCTGCACACAGCCATGCTAAAAAAAAACCGTTCTGGTTTAGGGAACTTCAGTCACTTTTGGTTGGCTTAGATATAACAAACATTAAAACAAAACAAAAAACACCTCATTGAAACCACATGTTCCTCATTTTGAAATTCATCTTTCTTCCTTGTTCAAATCCAGCTTTCAAAATTGAAGTCTCGATTGGTTTGGTCTCCGCTCAGCTTAATTACATTTCAAGTTAATTTACTGTAACACAACCTGCTCACCATGTTTGATGCTAAAATCTAGGCTGCGCACCACACTACCTCTCCAATTTCTGAATTCCACTGCAATCCGTTAAACATCTTACTGGCGCATAAAAATCACCTGTCCCTAGGGATCTCAGGTGCAGCGTTACGTACGTATTACAGCTTTCACAAGCTCAACTGACAGAGCCAGTTTTACCCCGCCTGCTTGGAAAGGCACTAATCTGGGATTAGCTTTGCATAACGCTACCTCAAGTGCACAAGTCAACATTTACAGCAAAGCAGATAAATAATCCCCTTGCACACTTCTATGGGGCAAATACTTGTAAGAACGTCTTAAAGTTCAACCATTCTGCAGAAAAGCTCTAAAAACTTGTATTAAGAACACAGCTGACTAGGAGATTTGATACCTATTACATGGCAAACCCAAACGGGCTGCTGTTGAGAAACCAAACCCTTACTGGTTTCAGAAAAAACCTCCTTGGTTTACCCAAGTCTAATTATACTTAAAGCATCTCAGCAGAAAGACCCAGAGAATGTGCATCCAGAAAGCCCAGCTCTGATCTGTTGCTCTGTTTGAAGCCTATTAGAATCACTAGTCCTGCACTAATGTCTCCCCGTGGAGATTAACCAGAGTGGGAGTCTGACCCAAAATGGAGTTACCCTTCATTAACTGAGTCCGCATCCTCTACACCAAATGCGTGAGAGCTCACCACAGAAAATTAAATTCCATCTGCTAAACAGAACTTCACTTCTTTTGTAAGAAAAAGACACTTCTAATGAATGCTAAAAAAGACAGACTCCATATCTAAAAATAAATTTGCCTAATACATTAAGTAGTTACCAGCAAGCGTAAAAATAAACTATTTAAGAGTGAGAAAAACAACTATGAACAGTTTTTGTATCAGTCGCTTAGATCATTCATTAGAGCTGTGCTTATACAAGAACCTCTTTGTAGGGCTCAACAAATGGCCCACAATACACTATTCAGCTTGAGTGAAATCCATAACATTAAGCATAAAAAGACAATTATTACTAGTCAAAATGTAAATTGGTCAACAAAAAGGGGTTATGGTAACTGTGACTGGCACTTCACAGCATAAGTGAGACAAAGCAAAACAAGCTATCAGAGCACAAGAACATCACAAAATTAGGCACTGCAATCTCTACGCTCTGTAATCGGAGAAAAGGACAAAAGTCTCTTATTTCTGAAGCTCTGGGGAGGCTGCTGCAGCACCCAAGTGTTGGGTGTTCTTACAAAAAAGGAAACCGTTTAAGACAAGGCAGTTGGGTGCTTGCACGCTCGCTTGGAGGAGGAGAATGTGGAGTCACCTTCTGTACTAAGGATTTTTTGAGGGCTCCTTCCCAACGTGCTGGAACAGCAAGGGAGCTGTTAAACTAGTTTAATGATCTCACTGCTTTCCCAGGCATTGAATCACTAATTCTTACCACTTTTTACTTAATGAGACTCTGGAACCCTGACTCTCGGCTCCATCGAAGTTACTTGTCACACAGTTGCTAGAACCAGATTTATAGCTTAGACCATTTTGCTGATGTTTTCTCCCAGCCACCTTAGCAACACATCATTTTCAATCTTGTGTCATTTCTTGTATTTTAACCCATATGCTCCAACCCTGCCACTATCCTGCTCCTTCTTTCTCCTCAACTTCGCTGATAACCATTCCTTCTTTACCTACATCACTGTTCTTCAATTACAATAAAGAGAACAAAAGATTAAAAACTAGACTTTCACAGGTGGGTAAGTCATTGGACTAAACTAGATGGCGTTACACATCTGTAATAGTTTTGTTTCAGTCATCAAATGCTCTACATAGGCAACAATTCGCACAGGGAGTAAGTTAACAGTTTCTTGGCAAAGTAACCGTTTGGAGAGCACTCTTCCTCAAAAGTCAACGACTGCCTGGCACACGAACACATTTAGGTAAAGGATGAGATCAGTCTTGAAGTGAAACATTACATACCCTTTCAGCTCCGAACAACTATGTCACTCTTCACTACTTCTGTATTTGAAGCCAGCAGAACAGACAACTACGTCCTCAGCTCTGTAGACATTCAAGACCAAAGCGACTGCTCTTCCAAACCTTCCGTCCCTACAGAGTAAGATAATACTGTTCATCACGTGACACAAAACTGACACAGTCCCTAACGTGAAGGTTAATAACTTTCCTAAAGACGACAGAAAATAGAAAAAGTAACTGCTTGATTTTTTTTCCAGTCCTTAAACACCCATGGGAAGCATCCAATTAAAATAAATTAGGACACATCTGAAAGACATTCAAAATCTCCATAGACTTAGCTATAATGGGTTACTTTGATATGAGTGCATTTATTCCCATACCAAAAATGTTTTTCTAACTAAAATAGTTTAATCCCTCAAAGGAAAAGTAATTCAGTTAAAGACCACAGGTTTCCATTTTGTGGGTTATGCCTCTGTACACCAGACCTATTTTCCAATTCCTAGCCAAATACCATTTCAAAGAAGTCATCTTACAATTCAGAGTTAAAATTTCCCCTTATCCAAAAAGACTTTGGGACACCTTTTAGGAACGAATGATTTAATATTGTTGTAACACAAGTTTCAGGGATGCTACTCATTTTCTTCTGAGGCTGTGAAAAGTTCTGTCCCTGCCGTTAAAACCACACATATTAAACTGTTCTCCCTGGTGAACAGCCTCAGGTGAAACTTGAATATCAATGGTTGCCTGCGTAGATCCAGCAGTAGAATTAAGTGCTATAATAATACGGTAGTCATTACACAATACATAGATGAAAAGGCACGGAAGATGGTAGGAAAGACAAAATCCATGTTGCTCAGGTCTTTGCAGTGATCACTTTGAAATCCTTTAAATAAAAGAAAGGAAATGTACGTAACTGGGAACATGAACATCATCAGCGTAGCATCTCACGCTACAATGGAGATGACAGATGAGTTCTGTGCTCCCTGTGCTGGCAGGAGGCAGCAAGCCTGGGGTGCAGATCACAGCTCACAGAATGAGACTGCTCCTCTGCTGACAGGGACAACGCTCGACCAGCTGCTGGGAAAACCACTTCAAGGTTATCAGAGAGGGTGAAATACGCTGCCGAGAGAGTGACCTGAGGAGATCGCAGCAGACCTCCTGGTGTTACTGCTGTGCTGCTACGCTAACTTCAGTTTCCCAAGCACCCAGCTCAACTGCATCCAGATTTTGAGCAAGACAGCACTGTAACACACTGTGCTTCGTGCCCTCTCTCAAATATCCCTGTGACACTGATCTCTTGTCACAGGGACTCAGTGACAAGTACTGGCACAGCACTGATCAGCGCCACAATAACGCACCTCTTGGGGAGGGCACACCACATGTGTCCAAGCAGCTCTTTCACCAGAACGTGTAACTTGGAAAGAGTGGTAAGAGCAGAGATAAAAGCTTTGGAGAGAGGGGCCACACAACACTGGAAAAAAGACCATAACTTCATATTCAGGTGACTAAATAGACATAGTATCTTTCACATCCTCAGTGCCAGAGGGCTAAACAGAAATCTATGCACATACTATCTGCCAAGATGTTTGTCTCTCAGCCCTCAAATTGCATTCTGCATTCAGAAGGTGGCAGTCAAGCTCCCCACTGTCAGCCTCCCTATGCTTCCAAAAGGCACAGAGGAAAGAAAGCTCACAGGAATGATGATAACACATACTGCACAAAAAAAAAGGCCTGCTAAAATTTAACTAGGAAAGAATAAAGAGTTAGGAAAATAAGGGTGCAAATGCAGCCTTAAGAATTGCCGTCTCTGGCTCCTCCAGCAGCTGGTGGAGAGTGCAGATTTATTAGGAAATTTGCCTTTATCCTGTCTTGCAAGTGCTGGAAGACAGTTTCCCCATAAGAAGATGCTTGAACCTGCCCAGCCATTAAATCCACAGCAGAGATGAAAGGGCATGAACAGAAATACCTAACAAACCCCACAGAAAACAGAAGCTGAAACATACTCCTGAGACAACTGTTTCTGCTTTCCATAGACACTAACAGCCTCTGACTGGAGTCAGTTCGGGTTACACTATGGCTGCCTTGGCCATTCAATGAGAATCACACAGGCTAATTCTGAGCCTTGTAAGAGAGAAGAATATTCTTTTAATAAGTGTGAAACACACTGAACAACTGCTTGCCTCACTAATAACATCTTACTGTCGCCTGGGTCCATCTGGTCAGTGCAGCACCAAAACTGGCAAGTGCTGCCCCATGACTAGGGTTGCAACCTGCCACAGGAATACAAAAAGCTTAGTGTTGCAACAGTGCCCTTCGTTCCCATGGAATAGCAAAGTCCATCCAACTCACACTTCTCCACAAGTAACAGAAGTTAAAGTTTCAACCTTCAGCTAATAATACGCTTCCCACCACCATCATCCTGGAAAAACTGGCCTACACCTGCTATACATCAGGAGTAATAGGTTTTTGTTTTAAAACCAAAGCTTGTTTAGAAACACGAGATCTCAAAATACGCACTAATTACACAGAGCATTCTAAGGAGAGGCACTCACAAGATGTAGTCAGAAAGAGTTATGACATTCAAAAGATATTCGAAGACAACCACAGGAAAAAAAAGCTTTAAGTTGGAAATAGTGCAGATATTCCAGCTAAGAGGCTTGCTTACAGTATGCTTGGCCTTCCTCAAAGCTACTACCCACTTAAAAGCTACTAAGTCTCCTCCTATCCTTTCCACAGGAGTTACAAGTACTATTGATTTCAGCTGCTAAGTAGGACGAGAAGTCTAGCTCACATTAATAACTAGTGCTTACCTCCCATTGCACAACTGGAAACATGTTTTTTTCAAACTCTCATCTGAAAACACGGGATGAAGCAATCGTTACAACTGTCACTTACGACCAATGAGGAATAATGAAAAGTCCATTCCGTGTGGCAGAAAATAGTGGATTGAAAGAAAAAGGAATAACATAATGAAGCCCATTTCAATAGGCAAAATAATGCCTTAGGAAGAGCTTAGACATGCTGTCATAAGGTAAGATGGTATAAAGCACGAGAACCCCCGGTAGAGCTCTCTGGCAGGAACTTGGGGGAAACAAACTTAGAAGAGCCGAAGCACTAACAGTAGAACCGTACTAAAAGCCACTGCTCAAACAAAATTCACACACTCCAAGGCATAAAAGAGTATTACCATACGCTCTCCACCTCAGAGTGCTCAACCCACATCGTTAATGTTAACTAAACCAGGATACCCACTTGTTGGTAAGCACCACCGCCCGGAGCAGAGCAAACAAGGACAGGAGAGAACTCCGACAAAATATCACACGAGCAGTTCAAAGGGATAACCCGGATTCACAGCACTTCACAGGTAAACAGCCACTATCAAACAAACTTACTGCCCCTCCCCTCAGGTCACCTAAACATCTCAGAGGCTGAGGCGGAACTCAAAAAAAAGGGAACAAAATAGGAATCTTACTCCTTTATTACCTTCTGTAACGACTAGATGATGTCGGCCAGAGAACTAAAAACCAGCCAAACACATCTAGGTGCTCCACTTCGGTCAACAGAAACCACACGTTAAGAGTCTTCACGGATTTGGGCCCAACCACCCAAGCCCGTAAGAGAAGCCACAGTCTCTAGGAAGAAGGACAGTCGCTGTGGCGCAGGGGACCCGGCCCGCAGCCCAGCTAGGAAAGCACAACACCACTTTACCGGGGAAGCAGATAAAGACTGTCAGCATCTGACTCGTCGCTGCTGGAAGGATGAATTTCTCACTGTGTCATCAGGCACCGTCCCTTGGGCCAAAGCAGGGCGAGTCTACCGGGCAGTTTCCAGGGTTTTGTCCAGCGGGATAAGAAGCGCCCCGAGCGGAGCCGGTGGGACGGGGGGTGGATTCGCGGCCGCACAGCTCTGCCCCCGCGGCGAGGGGACGGCTCCTTCCCCCCTCCTCCCCCACCTCCTTCAGCCTCGCAACGCCCAGCCTGCCGCCGCCTCACCGTTACCTCACAGACAGCTCGCCCCCCCCCCGGGCCCCTCCCAGCCCCACA
>VXBO01004452.1:356-36503 GCA_013400135.1 Rhinoptilus africanus | reverse complement strand
CCTTTTCATAGCCAGTCTCCAAAATCCACCATGGATTACCTCTCCAAACCCGGGCTGCTCAGCGTCATCGCCGGAGTCGCCTGCGGAGTGTGCCTGGGGTGGGGCATCCGCGGGAGATTCCTGCGGCGGCCCAGGGCCGGGATGTCTGCACCCGCCAACGGCCTGGGGAGCGATGCCGACGTCATGGGAGAGTCCGGGGAGTTCAAGATGGTGCTGATCGTCCGCAGCGATCTGAAGATGGGAAAGGGCAAAGTAGCAGCACAGTGTTCCCACGCTGCTGTTTCTGCCTATAAGCAAGTTCAGAAGAGAAATCCCGAACTCCTGAAGCAGTGGGAGTACTGCGGACAGCCTAAAGTGGTCCTCAAAGCTCCCGACGACGCGACTCTGATCCAGCTCCTGACTGATGCGAAACAGCTCGGACTGACTGTGAGCTTGATACGAGACGCGGGTCGTACTCAGATCGCTCCAGGCTCCCAGACGGTCCTCGGTATTGGACCGGGACCGGCTGACGTAGTAGACAAAGTTTCTGGTCACCTAAAACTCTTCTAAACTGGAGACCAAAGAAATCTGAATGCACTGGTATGTATCAGTACTGAAGGGATAAAAATCCAAGTTTGGGGATTTTTCTGTACGGTGTATCTCAGTATAAATAAAAGGACCAGGTTTCGTAAGAGATTTATTTGCAAATCATGAGTTTCTCAGGCTGCTGAGGACACTGAGGTGTTGGAGTGTGTCCAGAGAAGGGCTACGAAACTGGTGAGGGGTCTGGAGGACAAACCTTATGAGGAGCAACTGAGGGAACTGGGGTTGTTCAGCCTGGAGAAGAGGAGGCTGAGGGGAGCCCTCATCCCCCTCTACAACTCCCTGAAAGGAGGGTGGAGAGAGATGGGGACTGAGCTCTTCTCCCTGGGGACAAGGGATAGGACAAGAAGAAACGGGTTCAAGTTATGTCAGGGGAGGTTTAGATTGGATATCAGGAAACATTTTTTCACTGAAAGGGTTATTAAATGGTTGGACTTGATGATCTTAAAGGTCCCTTCCACCCTCCCCGATTCTGTGATTCTGTATTGTGCTCTGAAGTTCTGTATTGTGTTCACTGCTGGGCTCAGTAGAGCTAAGGAAAGTGGAGCTGGCAGAATTTTACTACTGTAAGGAAGACCCCAGTGTATTGAAGACTCCTGCAATTCCTTGAGGATTTTGCACTTTTCTGGTTTACTGGCTGAAGAGAAGCGTGAGTGAAGTTTTAAGTGAATTTGGCCCGTGTGCTAGAAGCAACAGGTTCCCCCTCTTGGGTTTTTGAAGAGATACGTTCTTTAATTAAGAAAAGATTAGCTGCTGAAGCTGTTAAAAATTGCCCCACGCAGCTGGGGTGGGGTAGCCAGCCTCCTGCACAAGCCATTTCTGACAGAGTAACTGATGCAATAGCTCGTGACTGGTGTCACGTTTGCAGCCCAGACCGTAAGAGCCAGTAAACAGTGGTGGGGAACAGCCGAAAGCCGTGCTGCTCTCTGGAGCTGGCGCTGTTCCTGTTGCACTTGGAGGAATCCGCAAGCAGGTCAGCATGGAGAGGGAGTTATCCTACATACAAGCAGCTTTTCATACAGCAACTACCTTAAATCCTGTTTTTTCTTGGGAGTAAGAAATCTTGGGTTTAAGGGTGTTACTGGACAGAGTTCAGATCACAGTGATCGCGGCTTGTGTAAATTCTACCCTTGTAGATCCTTTAAGTGCTGTAAAACACTGCACTTCTGAGCAGGTGGACTTTCTTTCTACAGGACAGTTTTGTGGGAACACTGCTGTTGACACGCGTTGCAGCCTCTCAGCCCTGTCTTCCTTCTGTTCTCCCTTACACAACATATTTCCCAGGAACTCAGCTGGGTTTGTCATCAGTCAAATTCAAAGACCCAGCGGGAACGTCAGAGGGGCTGAAATGCAGGCATAAGCAGCTGTAATAAACACAAAGAACGGCGAAGTTTTTATACTGCATCTCTTATTTAGGCATAATACTGTTACAAAGACCAGCACTACTCACAGCAAACTTTCATTCCGACACGCTCTTCAACAAAGACCTAGAGCCTGTGGCAGGTAAAGCCCCCACAGGTGCCTACACCCAGCATTGCCCATGGAACTGTACAACAGTGGAGTCACAGGAGCAAAGGGGAAGCAGATTCAGCCTCAGAGCCGGAGCCTGACACTGGGAATGGCTCCTGGTTAAGGGACAAAAGCTTCTACACCTATCGCAAGTACAGCCAGTGCTGTAATGCTCATTACACTCAAATATGAATGACAGTATTCATAGAGAAACATTTAAGTCAATTTTATTTGAAGCTAAATATATTTAAGGCAACTTACATACCTAGAACATGATCTCAATTTAACTGACACACCCTACTACAATCCTAATGTATCATCTCATCAAATATGCTGGAGTTGACCCCAGTGCAGCCAACTATTGAAAAAGTGCTATTGTCTTCTCTGGCATAATCTTTCTATAGAAAAAGCATTACACGTTTTTTTTTGTATTGCCCCCTCAGTGCAAGACACCACTAATGGTCTCCATTGCTGCTCTCCTAATGGCCCCCCAGACCCCTGCACGCCCCACACTACTAGCACTGTAATACTTGGTTCGAGTTCGAAGGTCCTTTTTGAAGACAGTAAAGTGAAGCTACCACTATGCAGCATGTCCACAGTCCAGTAATTTATTTTTAAATTGAGTAATTTCAAATTGCACAAACAAAACTGAACAGCAATATGCTTGAATTCTCTCTTCTGTACACTCAAAACAGTGATCTAAAACACCACAATATCCAACATACACAAACCTCAGGGCAGGGTTAGTAAATACACAGATTGGAATCATGGTGCTCTGTTCCTGAATGGAATGTCCCACAAAAGCACAGGATACAGCACAACATAAGGTCATCTGTTACATATGGAGTGAGCAAAAAGACACTAGCATTTTCTATATGCATAACTGGAAAAACCTGCATAGGTTAAGGAAAAAAAAACCCAAAACTTTTACTCATTTTAAGTCAGGCAAGGTTGTCTGTACGCATTTTAAATTCTTTTTAGAGCTATGCAATCCAACCAGGGTAGGATATGCTGATTAGTGTTGTCTCTTGTCAGCAGTCTTGCGAGGTCAAATACAAGTATCTTCGCTTCAGCTTTCTCCGAATATACAGTGAGACTTAAATGCATTTAGAATAGACAGTACATACCGTAAGCTGCTCACATACAATGAACTTAAGATTCAATATTAGAGTTTAACACTATAGAGTGCAAAATCAGAATCTTCACAATAGACAATGGTAATAAGCAGTCCTGCAAAAGCCCACTTGAACAAAGTCGTTTAAACTATTCCCCTTTTAAAGTAAAGTCTAAATGACATGGAATGTGAAAAAGATTTAACATAAGTGATTCAAATAGTTTGCGCTAGAAAAAACAGTCCTTCATGAAATAAAGGTTACAAGAACACGAGGCAGAACTCTTGCTTTTCCCTGTTATGAGTTAAAGCGGGGAGGGACGGTGGAGTTTCAGTAAGAAAATACGCTAGCTCCAAACTGACTTGTGCTGCATCTCACATGCTGTACCCAAAGCCCGGCTGCGGTTGCCCGTAGGGAGGTGCGGTGTAGCCATAGCCAAAAGGTGCTTGTGGAGGAACTGCGACACTGGGTCCTGCTGTCAACATTAGCTGGGGCTGACCTGGAAGACAGAACAGTTTCACCTTCATTCCTCGGTACCGGGAGTTCAGTCAGCAGAATTCCTGCAGCTTCCCTGTAGACATCTGTATGTTTAACAATAAGCCCCTATTGACCTGATTTAGGGTCCTCACCAGCCAGAACTGGCACTTCCCCACGAAAGCTCAGGACGACAGAGTACCTGGCTAGAAATAAATACTACACTATGAAGTAGGTGGACACGAACAGATCTGGGACAAGTAGTTCAGGTTTTCACAAATCTGATGAGGAGAGAGAAGGGAACAGCTTCTTATTCCTTAGGCACCGAGCTCACCCAGTCCCAGAATCAATTTGGCTTTTGAATAATATTTCCTGTTCCAACTGCGTTAGCAGCACCGCTTCATTTAAGGCCAGAGTCCTATGCTACAGTGAGCCTGACGTGAAGCCTTGACCCCTGCAGTCCCAACGTACAGAAACTCCTTCTAAAACATCCTCCCAGGCCACGTTCATTACAACAAAACAGTTCACTCTGGAGAACTGTATCTTTGATAAGTGCCTGTCTTACTAAAGTGGTATCCCAAGTAGCCGAAAGACAGCCTGGTAGTGTGCAGCTCTAACAGCGCGTTAGGCCAGGACACAGTTTCCAGACTAGTTCAGCCTTAATAGTAGCAATTCAAACTCATTAGGAATATTAAGTGCATAAAGACAACTGTTATGAGATGTTTTGTTCTGGAGACTGTGTAGATTGGATTACTTGTCACATAAATACTCAGAGCTAGGTCTTGAAACATCACACCCAGTGACTTTATGGCTAATAGTCTATAATTCCTGCACCGCTCCAGGGTGCGGTGACTAGAGGTGTCAGCTGTGCACTGGAGGCTCCTTTATCACTGGATGGAATTTGTATTTGTAAACTCTTCCTAGAATTAGTGGAATAACCTGGATACAAAGGAAATACCCAACACAGAATTAAAGCGTGTTGAGCAAATCCCAGGTAATGCACTTGCTGGAAGTCTGGCACAGCACAGCTCCTGCGCTCCCTTTCTTTAGGAAATGTTTCCTTACTGAGCTAGGACAACCTTAAATCTCACAGTCCATATCCAATCTTATCAGCATTAGAGCAGTACTTCATCTGGTATTTTGGAACACATTCCTTTAAGATTTGATTTCACATGAAGAACGTTCCCATTCCCAAGGACGTCCTTGGGAAAACACACGATTAGAGAAGTGTTGTTTTAAAAGCAAACTGTTACTGACAACACATGAACTAAAGCATTACCATAAACAATAGGTTGTGTTTCTGTAGCTTGCTCCTCTTCCTTTCTCAAGGATTCTGATGCATCCAGTTTATCCACCTGGAATTGAGACCAACAGTTAAAACAACTCCTCTAAAAGAGGTACTTATTCATGGCAGAGAAGTGGAAAAGCCTTAGTGGTATGTTAACACCCATCAAGAAAAGGAGACCATTTACAAGTTAAGATCAATTCAAGTAGCAATGTTGGTACTGGTGCAGTCAAGATTGTCCGTTTCCTAAAAAAAAAAAATCCCTAATTGAGGGATTTGTGGAACTTCTTTGAAAGCTCACTCCAGGCTGAAGCTTTGTATGAGAGGTCCCATACTGGACTAGAGCTACTTTGACATCAATAAGCTCAGTGACTGTTGCTCCAACTGCTTCAAACCAAACAGCCTCAGGGCACAAACTCAGATTTTTAGCAGTGTCAGTTGGAGACCTTTGGGGTTGGAGCAATTGCTACGATCACGCCCAGACCTGGAGAAGTTTCCCTGAATGTACCACTGAGGCGAAGTAATCTGAAGTTGGTATTTGTGTACAGCAGACTGCAATAGCATCCGACATGTCACTTGAGCCTCAAGAGTTCACTTTCCAAACCCATTCACTCATGCAATTTAAAGTTCAAATGCAGAGAATGCATGTGTATGAGACTTGCTTTTTCCCACTCTAGAACTGTGTGGCAGTCAGCCTAAACCCACCACTACGCAACTTGTTGGAGCTTAACACACAAGACAAGACTAGCCAGCTTCACTCTGCGGCACAGCAAGCGCAGTCGTGCTGTTAGCCCACCCCTACAGAAAGGCAAGAGAAGAAACTTGTTCTGTAGCGAAGTATTGCTTGTTACGAAAACACATCCAAGGAAACTCAGCATTACTACACTCTAAGGCTGAAACTAAAACCACAAAAATTAGGCATTGGTATTTTACCTGGGAGATAAGATTTAGAAGAAAGTCAGAGACAATCATGCCAATTACTTTTTAAGACAGTAAGATAGTTCACAAACCAGATTAGTCTTTCATGTCATTTGTGTCCTTAAAGGAGTTTGAAGACAGGATTCCTGTACTTACACAGGGTTGGCATTACTTAATCAGCTACATCAACATCCAGGAGCTGAGCAGTTTTCAGCTTAACTGTGCTACATTAGCAAACATTTGCAGGAAGCTCTAACGGCTTTCTTCCCTTCAGTTGTGAATTACAACATGTGTTCCATAACCCTGTTAATTTGTAACCTCAATTAGAGGCATAAATCCAGGAAATGGCATAAGTCCCGAGCTTTATGAGTTCATTCATTGACTGGGCTTTCGCGCCAAACCTTTTTGTTACCTCACACCAGTATCTGGCTTGCTGCTGTCAAAGTGCACAGGAGCATATGCCAATGCTTCAAGACTCATTTCCAGACACTGCACTCAGAACTGCACTCTTTGTAACTCAAATAACACCACAATGAACACGGAAGCACAAGTTTAGAGATGCGAATAATCCAAGGAGAGTGTGCAGAGTTTGCTACCGAACAGAGGCATTTGTCTTACACACGCTTGGAAAGCCTCCAGCCCAGGACACTTACTGCATTTTTGGCCCAGTTTTGATGCCTCCCCTCAGAACTAAACAAATATTTACAATAACAAACACAAGATTGAAACCAGCCTGCAGGATGGTCCTTACACCACTTGCTTGAGAATCACCAGGTTCAGTACCCTACAGACTTGTAGCAAGATTATTTTAAAGGCTTTTCCACAGGGACTGCAATAAGCTGCAGAGGAAAAGTAACATGCATTCAATGTTATCGTGTTATGTGTGCATGAAAAAGAGGCAAGAGTACTGAAGCAAGAGTGAGGTCTGAAGATGACTGCCATACAGGCTCCCCCCAAAAAACCACACGCAGCCCACAGCAATGCCTTGTAGCTTAAGGAACAGTGGGATGTAATCGCAATGACTGCTACACATGCGTAGTCTATGCAAACACTGCAGTTCAATTACCTTTTTTCACACACACGCTTTCCTACTGCCTCACTTACTAGCTGCTGAAGGACCTTACACTACGCATTTTAGTCAGGTTAGCCTTGAGTTCCAGTGGTGTAATTACAGATAACTTGTCACCAAGAAGCTGCCTGCATTTAGTCCATCTTCAAGCCATTTGTCAGTCTGTTGGCCCTTTGCTCAACCACATTAAGGGAAAACTCACACTAGGGCTGACCTCTGCTCCAAGGAGAATCAGAGTGGTAGTTGTACAGAAGCAGATGGACAGAAGCCTTAGAGACTGCCCTTTGGAAGAGCAAAATTGCATAGCAAAAGGCAAGCCCCAGAAGAGCAATAAGCATTACATTTTTCTTTTTTTTCTTTTTTTTAATGAGGTAGCAAGAGAAGTTTATGAAGCTGACGAGCTTGGAAGGCAGTCTTTTTTTGCACAACTACAAGAAATCTGCTACAGGGAAGAGAACCACAGACTTTGTCTAACAGCTGAAGTTTTAAGTTGCTATGTGAACTAGAGCACCGTGTGGATTACACTAGCACCATAAGAACTGGACACCTGAATGAGGAAGAGTCTCTTCTGAAGCAGCTAGTATCTACTCTGCCTACTGTCAGCACGCATTAGTAAGTCAAGAGATCAGAAACTGGATCACAGTCCTTCAACTAGCAAATGCCATATTGATTTACGGTGCAGAGACAATAGTCCAAGACTTATTTCTTATTGTAGGAGGTTCTTCCAGTAAGATTGGCTGTCAAATAGTAGCACTTGTGTACCCTTTCAATACCAGGCTGACTGTGATCCAACTGATCACCTGTATGCCCTTCCTGAAGATCTATTAGCTTATTAGTAGCAAATGAATCTAGTTTTCTCCTACAGCACTAGCTACTTGTAAAGTTAAACAATTTGCATATGCTTTAGTGATATTTTGTTTGGGGGAAAAGCAGTAGCAGCAGTGTAGTAAACATAGGAAAGAAAAAAAAAACTCATGCAGAATCCTTAGACTTAGTCCTCCAGACTTAAAGATGGAAAACAAGAATCAACTTTCACCTTTTCCTTTATTGCATCAACCTGCAAAGGAATTCAGAAGGTGCAGCTTAGAAAAATCAAATTCCATATTTAGCATATAAAAGGTAGAAACAAAAGCGTCAGGGAAGAAATAATTAAGGTACAGGCGAGTAAAACAAAGATACACCAGAAGTATCTGCTTTAGAAAGGCAGCTCTGCTTGTTGTTAGACCTCACTGCGTTTATTTCCATCAGCTACACTACAGTTATATCCTAATCCTTTAGCAGATCATGAAATTTTAATTTTTAAGAATCCTAGCCCAAGACTGCTACTCTCAGGAGAGGTCTAGTATTGGCTTGGTACATCAGGCAAATCTGACAAGCAATGCTATTGCTTAGATAGCGCCCCACCTCCCCCAAAATACAGCATTTAAGGACAGCAGATTGCTACAGGGCTACAGAGCAGTCCTGCCTTTAGAAGTAACAGCCAGGCAAATCATTTGGACAAACAGACACTCTCGTCTGCATTGACTCATGCTCGAGTTAAACTTTTACTTCTCACAGGAGTCTTAATCATGAAGGAATTTACACCATTTCAAAGGAAGATACTCTAAAAGCTTCAGCTGGGCAAATCTAGCTAGTGACAGTTGGTGTTTAACTCAAATCTGGTTCAAGTCTGTCAGAGCATTACCATCCTAAGTCACTTCAAAGAAAAGATAAGTCATAATTAGTGCCAATAAGTATCAGAGCCACATTTTAGAATTAAATGCACAGCAGACCAAGTTATCTCACGATCTAGCTATAAAGCTTTTTTAGTATACAGTCTAGAATTTCGTTAGAGATTGATCCCAGCTGGGATTCCTGCCTGACACAGCATACGGAAAGCCTGAATGCTGGAACTACTTTAAGACACTGCCCACGGTCAGGCAAATACTACTGATGTAGGTTCTGTAATTGGTAGATAGGGTGGAGTCTGCAAGTGTTTCAGTCTCTTAGAGGGCGAAGTCTCTCCCCAGATGGACTGGAAAATAAGTGTGGACATGGACAGACAGACATTTGACAAAGCCCAAATCAAAGTTAGTAGCAAGCAGACAGTCTCAAGGCATACACCACAGTGACTAACGAGCTTTCAGTGTTGGAGAAGCACCTGCTCTTACCTTGGTCAAGTATTCCTTCATGACCTGAATGAAGTATGGCATGGCAAAGTCCATGATGTTGTGTCTCCACGCTGTTTCCAAGACAACATCTGGCCTTAGGAGATCATAGCAGGTGAAGAGACAAGCACCAAAGCATTCTCTCTTGTTCTCCTGCAAGAACCACTGCAACAACTCTTCTGCCAACTCAGTATCTTTGGATTCTGAAGCATACTGCATTGCATCCTACAACGGTAGAGAGTCTGTTTAGCGTTAGGTGCCATAGTTAAATACTACATCCATGTCAGTGATGGTACTAAGCTGCAATCTGTTACTGACATCAGCACAAAGAAGGCATTATACAGCTTGTTTCCAAGAAATCTACCCACCTACTGCCACTCTGAAGCAAAATTTGCCAGATTAGCAACAGGCACCACCTAGTGGCATCCAAGAAGATGCAGCGTTATTACAGTCACAGGCCTCCAAACAATCCAAGCATGCCAAACCAGACCTGTGCAGTGGTCTCACCTTGTACAGTCTGTCTTTCTTACAGAGTTCTACACTCTGTTTCCAGCGATTGTTTCCTTTGAAGAGATACGCAGCAATTCTCCGGAACTCTATTAGTTCATGTTTCTCCAAACGTTGAGCAAGAGAGATGTTGTCAAAGTTGTCATAAGCATCTATAGAAGTCCTAAGAGCCTAAGTAGAAAAAAAAAAAAAAAGAGGTTTTCACACTTCAGATGTACAACTGCATCCACAAAGACAAACATTTTCCATGCCTTGCTGATCTGTCACCCTCATAACAGAGCAGCCAGTCTATCCCCAGTAGGAATGGCCAAAAAAGCTCCCACAAAGCCACTAACAGTTCTCCCCTTCATCTTCGGCTAGTCACCACCAGTTCAGTTTGAAGTAGCAAAGAGCACATACTTAAAGAATGCACGTTAACAGCAAGCAGGTAAAATCTACTGAAAGCAAGAGAGAAACTTGTGTTTCTAGATACTAAATGCACCCAGAATATTAGGTTAACACTGACAGAGGAGCCAGCTCGAATAGAGCTTTGAAATTCAGGAATAGCTCCTTCTATTATGAAGCATATACAACACGCAAGCCGACACCCGTTCCAGATATTACCATTTCAAGACAAGCCATACCTGGTAGTCTTCTTCAATAATGAAGAGGTTGTTCAGGGACTCATTCACCGATTTGTTGTTGTGATTTTGAACAGAGCGCAAGTAAGGCTTAACCAGTGGTAGCTGTTTAACCTTGAAGGAATCAGGTAGATAAATTGAAGTCAAGACAATGTTTTGTAGAGGTACCCTAGCATCTTCCCTGTGAGGCAGTGAAGTAGCTAAGCGTTTTAAAATGCTACTACAGCTAAATACTACTCCATCTGCAACTTATTCTTTGATCTGGACAGTAGGAAAGTTACCTTTGTGAAGAAGGTGACAGCACGAGTGTGGTCAAGCCGAGGGGACAACACCATCAGCAGATCATTGAGCAACAGAGGTTTAAATTCCAAATAGAATTGAACCGCCTTGTAATACAGCTCCACATTGGCCACCTAGAGATGAGAAGGACACACATTCAGAGAAGTTTCATTATAGAGGAATACAGATGAAGGGCAGACATAACCTTAGATATTCCAGCACAATTGAGCCACCCATCCAAGACTCATTCTTGCCTTTAGAAATCTCTTCAATTACTGTAGTTGACTTGGTTTGAATTTATGTGGCAATATCGAGAACTTTTAATTTTAAACATTTAATTTTTCCCTCCTTACTAGTGAGGGAAGAGATCTGAAGTGCACGCAGCAAATGTACCTCCTTTCACTAGGAAAGTAATACCTTAGTGATGATATCTTTGAACTGGCCTTCTTTCCAAGCATCTGTTGGGTGATTCATCATTGTGATTATGGCATTATCATATTCTTCGTACTTATCATACAAGAACACCAGTTCAGCCCAGAGATGGGCTTGTTCTGCAGCTCTCAGAACCTAAGTAAAAGGGATATTAGAAATTCCAGTTAACATATATTACTATCAGTGTCCATCAGTGCTCTGGCTTTAGTGCTACTAATAATCTCAACAGCTGCTATTACAAAAGCTAGGGTACAGACCATCCTGACAGATGCATTTTAAAAATTTAAGGCCTCAGACTTTCACCTTGGGGATGTTGACTCTGGACCAGAACAGCTCCAAATGCTCCCTCATCTTCTGTGGCTTGAATTTGGAGTAGAGAATTGCCAGCTCTGTAAACATCCCCATGTGTGCTCGCTCAAGCCCAAGTGCTGCTTCCAACATAGTTATCAGCTCTTCAAAGTAGCCACGATCCTAAGAGACACAGTTAGAGACGTTTCACATTAGGAAGCAACCTGACTACATTTCCAGCTTTGTACAGAGTTAGCATGAAAGAATTTAGACATTGATCGTATAACAGAAGTCAGCTTAATTACCTGGTAATAGTTGATTAGCTCTTCCAACTCATCAGCATGCACAACAATATGAAGTCCACACATCTGGGCCAAGCGGAACTCTTTTCCGTCAACACAAGCAAAGCAGACCTGGAATTGACAATCCCATTATTGCTTATAATCAAGGCTTCTGAAGAGGCTACAGCTTTGAAGCCCCTGAACATTTTCAATCCGTAAGTTTACCTCTTTCCATGTGCGAGTACTGTTTGCTTTCCGAGCGCCATCCACAGCTGCCTGATATTCACCCAGGTGAACTAAAGTCGAGGCTAAACGGCCAAAGTTGGACACGTTGTTATACAAGAGCTTAGCTGCTTCATACATCTTTTCATCATAACAGCGATCACCGACCTACAGGAGAGCATAACCAGGTTATTCCCACAGCTTTTCAGTCAAGGGCTAACATCCAGTGTGCAGTGCTCAAGCCATTATCAAAATAGAAATGCCTTTGAAGTGCAAGACCTATCTGCACAGCCGAAGAGACAGAAGGCCCAACCGCCCCTCTGGTTAGCACGGCCTACGGAACCTGCTGCTGTGATTCAGCAAAACCGAAACGCGGTCTCACTCACTTGCTGGATATGTGCATTGTTGGGTCCATTGATAAACTCCTCTAGCTCTGCTAGACGATTCGTTTTAGCAAGAGCAAAGATTAATTCTGTTTCCACATACGACTCCCGGGCCTTCTTGCGTGCCATCTGGAGATACTTCACCAGTTCTTCCCAGTTTCCTATGGAACAGAGTTTAGAATGCTTACTTCCCACCACTGAGGATATTTGTGCTTAAGCTATACTACCAGCTCAACGTAGTTTGACATAAGTATTCCTACAGTTGTTCCCCAACAATCAAGACTAGCCTTCATACCACACATTCTACACTAGATTAATAAGGTTACCTTATCATAGGCCTAGTTAAATAAATCCTGGTATTTAACTTCATGCAAAGACCTCCTTAGTAGCAACTGCTCTGACAGAATTCTCCAGCTGGCTGAGGAAGGTAGTTACAAAACCACTGATTATCTGCAAATGGAATACACTGTCTTTTCCCATTCCTATTTAGGGTAGTTTTTGAAGGACCAGATTCCTCTGCTTGCATCAAGGCACAGGTTTGAGAGAACTACAGTTTGAGCAACAGATCATGCAAAAGACCTGAGCAACACCAACAGCAAAGACTTAAGTAAAACTTAACCATACCACTGGCATTGGCAGCTTGAACAACTTCCATGTACGAGGAAGGATCATCTGCTTTAATATACGAGTCAATTGCTTCTTTTACCATCCCCTTCTGAAGCTGTGCTTTAGCCAGCTGACTCCACACAGCAGGCTCATTGCAGCGTTCAGCAAATTCATACGCACGATCCAGGTTTCCAATGTGCTCTATTAATACCTAAAGAAAGTGTTACCACGATCAGCCACTATCTATAAAAGTCAGTTTTACAAGACACTGTGTTTTACATTAGTTCTTCAGTGGATCCACAGTTACTTTTAAAATACGGACTACTCTATACAACCCATGCAGCACGAGCTATTTCAGGCTTATGAAGTTTCACTTTACCACAGGGTTCCATACACTATGTTTGCTCTACTTCATAAGACACTGAGCAGCTTTGGTCACTTTGCGAATTGGTGTCAAGTACTGAGGTCACAAACTAACAGCAAAGTCCTCATGTGAGGATGCACATGTCACAGGGAGTTATTACAGACTGAGATTTTAAGATACCTGTACAGCTGACGTGTTGACATCAAACTTCCTGAAGATAGCAAATGCCTCCTCAAAAAGCTCATTGCTAATAGCTATGTTGGCTATGTCTGGAGCATCATAGTTATCTAGGCGATTGATGTACTCCATGACACGGGTGCGGTCAGCCTTAATAGCTGTAAGAATGAGAAGGTTCTGCAGATTCCTAAATAGAGAAAATAAGTACATATTAAGTGACAATAAAGAAGTTCACCCTCTAAGTTAATACCTTAACTTATTTGCTGTTCCACATTACAGCAATTTAACACCTGCACCAGGTATAATTCCAAGTTTCCTGTGACTTAGTTTTGACCTTACACACCTGTGCTCACTGAACACGGAGTTATCAAGAACTATTTTCTCCAGCAGTTCAATAAGCTCATTCGGAAGATCTGCAGTCATGAAGGCCTTCACAGTAACAGAGACTTCTTCAGGGTCCTGTGTCTCCGACAGCGCAGTCTGTACAACCTGCAGGCAGAGTCAAGCCATTGGCAAGTCAGTTAAGTCAGGTACTAGCAAGTCAAGTTAGGACAGCAAAGGCTTTTACTGTTTAGTCAGCTATACCTGGTCAATTAGCGGTCTTCGGTAAGGGTTGCTTTCCAGTAGTACGCTGGCCCACAGTTCAGGGTCTTTACGGCGAACCAAGTAGCGGGAAAGACTTTTAAAGAGGGAGTTCTCATTGCACACCTACCGAAAGGCAAAAGTTTATTCAGAGGGAAGCCACAGCTACTGAGCCTACAGTGGTTGAGCTAACTGTATTGCAAAATCAAATAAGCCTGCCTGAGATGCAGGCTAGAAATCTCAGGCTTTGACACTTCCATCAGCCTCACAATTCTAGGATATCCAAGGGAGTCTCCCATAACTCATTAAGTTGCAGAGAGAGATTAAATAGCTACCCAATGCTATTACAAGAGTGCAGTTCCTAGCTTAGTGTTTTTCAGAAAATAAGTGCTTTTGTCAGTCATAAACCTGAACACCTATCCCATGAGGTTAGAACTTAACCCATGAGTCAGCTGCCTTGGCATACATACATTAATAAGCTCCAAATCGCACTGTCCACGCTCATAAGCCACGCAGGCCAGGTGGGGGTCCCTCTTCTCACAGTACTTGCCAACAACGCGACTATCATAATAAGGATTCTCACGCAGGAATCTTTCTGGGTTGTTGTTGCTATCAATGTATATTTTGGCTAGTGCATTGTGAGTTGCAGGCTCCTCACAACCCTCGTGAATTCTTGCTTCCAGCCAGGGCAGAAGCAGTTTCAGCCTAGAAGGAAGCGGATTTCACATTAGAGAGGTTGAGTGAATAAGCAAGTATCCACTTGCACAGTTTCTTCATTATAGAATCGCTGTAGGATAGAGTCAGTAACTAAACCAGGTCACAGCACTCCATTTTGAGCTGTGCTGTACTTCATTACCGTAACGGTGTAACTTTCTGACACTATGAAGAACATCACATGCCAAAGATGCTCTGGAGGCTGCTTAAGAGAGGTCCCCCCATAGCCAAGAAGTAAAACAGGCTTTTACTGCTTGCTCACCCAGTGGCAGCTTCTTGTTACATCAGTACCGCTTTAGCTATGCAACGAGGACATGCATTGACGGACGAGCAGCAGAACCCTTAACAGTCTGGCAGTGTTAAGAGACTTGTAGAAGTTTAATACCTGTTTCTTTTCTCAACTTCTGCAACAAGCTCATCAGTTGAAAATTGACCTCTCACTACAAGGATGAGGTTCTTTATCACATCTTCAGAGCAATCCACATCAAGCAATCCCCCAATAACAACAGGCAGACGGCTTGGATTCACCTAAACAGGATAATTTAAAGTCAGTGTGTTTTCATACAGTACAGACAGCCAATACTTATCCTTAGAAGTACACATGAAGGCTGCTTGTTAAGATTGACCTCATCTTCCTGCCTTTACTTCCAGCTTCCTGATGCTCTAGACAAGCTCGACAGTCAATTATTCAGTCAGCAAGGGTTCACCGCAGTTCAGTGGCTCACTAATGTTCAGTCCCCATAGGAAGAGCTCCTGAACATGCCAGTTTGTCCCTGCAGGAAGCATAAAAGGCAAACTTTCTCCCCTAAAGTGCTGGAAGTTAGAATTATCCTAAGAAATTATGAAGTAATTCTAACAAGTCTTCCTCCTTTAAGAGGCACATCGGTGGAAGTTACTGCTCAGCTTGACTGAAGAATAAATGAGAAGTCTGACTCACATAAGGGCTAACTTAGAGGAGACCACTAATGAAGTGCTTAAGCCTGTCTCAAGTACGAGGCTGTTTGCAGAATACTTACAAACATAATGCCTACAGGTGCATATAGAACTAGAAAGATCGACCGGTTTGCTTATTAAAGCCAAGTCACAAATTGTAACTTACCTTCTGCACATAAATCTCAATATATTTTTGGAGATTATTTCTATACAAGTACAGCACCAAGTCGTGGACAAAGTCAAAGCGATCGCATACAATGATGAGCGGCAACTGGTCAGTGAGTTTAGCTTCCTATAAAGAGAAGAGCTTCAGTTATTTGGTTTTGTTCTCTGGCTTAAGCAGACAAATATAGTTACTTAAACTGTTAAAGCAGCTGAATTTGGAAAGCCAAATTTCAACAGTCAACCAAATAATGACATCTTATTGTTCAACTAATTGCTGGCAATATGGAGCAAGTAGGAGTATTCACACCCACTGCAGGGCCTACAGCAAGAAGCTTTCTGAAGTGTAACCCTGCTCCTTTGCACTGCAGAGTCTAAAGTCTTACAACACAGTACAACTATTACAAGCCTAAACTAGAGACAGCATTTTTAGTTGCCAGTGGTGTTTGGTGTGCAGGATTAGCACTCTGGGATTTCAAAAAGGAATTTAACCAACGCTAGATTAGGTTGTGGATCATAACATAAAACTTACATACAGAACGGACTTCAAGTGCCATGTGATACCTTCTAACTATGGATTTAGACAACAGTAAGAATCAAGCTAGTAGCAGTACTACTTAAACTGCTAATCAGATTAGTTCTCTAAAAGCATTCCAACTTTCAGCATAAGATTACAAAGGTTACAGTACAGAAGCTTAGTCTATGTGGCAGACAGTATTCCGGATGCATATTTCAGATCACTTATTCGAACATGCACATCCCAGAATATAATCCTACATATAAATTACACTTAAGGACTTTACACAGAGAGGCCTGTACTGGGAGATTTACCTGGTACATGTCCTGCACATTCCAGACATGGAACAGCACAAAAAACAATAGCTTTCATCAGGAATTTGACAGCTTGGTAATTTATCTTAGGTGGCTTGATCAATTTACATACCTTACACCTGGGTGACAGCAAGTTATTTTTATAGATTTCTCATTTGAAGAGTTTTGCCATCTTCAGACATGATCCAAGTCTAAGTCTATGCTATGCAACTGACAAACAAAGGCAGGAAGTGTTCCCAGGTGAAGTTTTTCCCTCCCACACTGTTTCTCAGACATTTTAAGCAGGGCTACATTTGTCAATAAGCTCAGCAGTGTGCTACCTCTTTTCCACTTCAGAAACATTTCAGCAACACTGAATCCTAGCTACAACAGTCAAGTTAGCATGCATTTACACTGACTGGCATATCCCAGCAGAGCTAACCTGCAGTTCACCCGAGTGAAGTTTCACTCAGTCTGTAGGAGTAAGATGCACGGCGTAGATCAACCTCAAGCTCTGAAAGCTTTTATGGAATAACTGACACTGTTCATTTGTTGTTTCTGTAGTTGCTCAGTTGACACCATTTAAACTGTAACGGGCATTAAGTTATGAACTCATTTGGAATGAAGGATGAGAACCACCATAAAGTTACCTGTTTCCTACTCTATAGCTGATGTCTGTAACAATTCTAGATGAGGTGGTGCTATTATTACAGTTTAAGAGTTCAAGCTGGGCTAACCTTACTAAGAGCAGTGAGGAACTGATCTAACAGATTCTCTATTTTTCAGATATCATTCCAGGCTCAGACTCTATGAGGAGGTGCTGCCAACAGGCTAGATACCTGTGGATCAACAAGACAGATGGATCCTTAAGTGCAAAGGTTAAGGCTCATCTGTATTTTCAGAGCTGCCTCATTTCCCTGGTGACACAAACCATGTTTTATTAGACCAGTGCTACTCAAACATTACCTTGAGGAAGTTTTTAACACGTTCCGGATCATAGCAGTTACTTTCCCTGCAGATTCTTTCCACTTCTTTTATTTGTCCTGTCTTGCATGCAGCTTGAATATACTTGAAGTGCACATCTGGATCCTGGCTAAAGTTTACAATGGAGCCCAGGAAATAAAATAGACCTCGAGGGAAACAGTCAACATGTTATTATGCTAAAGCACTTCAGTTTGATCAATATTAGCTTTTAAGGAAGTCTTCAAGTTACAGTTACATGAAAATTTGCATTTCCCTACTGAAGCTTACAAAGAACTGAGAAAAGATTCAAGCATTGTAACCATATTACAAAGATCAGATTGTCCCAGCCAAGTTGCGCCTGTTGTTGTTGCCCCATGTATTACACAGACTAGTGTTACACACAACTTCCATCAACACTGATCCACCACCACCAATTGCCATAGGTCAGCTCTGTTACAACACCCAGAATGTGCCTTCCACACACCCCCTAAACAGGGGGGGAAGGAAGAGTTTAGAAAACCCAAACTAGTTGTTCTAGTGAAAGGTGTGGTAGTGTGATAGGAGCTTTTGGGAAAAAGCACACAGCGCAAACGATGCCTACCACGACCCACAGCTAAAGGTCACCTAAAGCTGACGCCACATAATCCTTGACTACTTTAGACAAGTGACTGCCAAGTCACTTGGTCAAGAAAGATTCATGTGTTTTTTGGAACACACACACGTAGGCTGCCTATGCAAGAAACCTGTCTATAATAGTATCTTACTCCACTAACCATCCTCCAAAGTTCAAGAGTCCAAGATCACGTCGCGGTCTCAGTTTTTAAGGAGGTTTCCTGTAAAGCTTAGCAAGATGCTGTTCAGCCACGCATCTGGAGAGATTTGACCACTGACGTACCACCATGCTGACTAGACCATACACAGCTAGTCTTATTGAGAAGTACAAAAGCCCCAAACCTAAAGGCTACACAAATTTAAGATGAGCATTTTGGACAAAGGAAAGGCCAGCAGCTTCTTCACTTAACTTTTTAGGTTGGCTACAGCTCCAAGCATTTTAGCAGCATTTCAGAAAACCAAAATACACACAGCACTGAATGTTGCTGCCCCCCTTAATGGGGGAACAGTAAGGTTTAGGTCAGGTTTCGGGGCAGCTTTGAAGCGTAGGTACTTAAACTCAATATGGCTTTCCAGATTTTGGCAGACAGACAGTTCTTCATACACACATGTATGATGAAGCAAGCACTATCTCCTTTTACTAGAGGCAAGAGCATGAACTTACCTTCAAAGCTCTTGAAAGACTCAAACAGCTCAATAAGTGACTGTGTTGACAGTTGTTCATGGTATTTTGAAGCTACCTGGACACAGATCTGCAGGTTCTGACGAATGTTAGCAGACAACATAGCACGCAGACACTCCAGAGAGTCTTCTACCGATAAGGAACCAAAATAATTCACTAACCACTGCAAAAATACGTAAGCCATTTTAGACCCAAGTAGAACACTCTAGACACTGAAGTCAAATGTTGAAAGCAATTATTAATTGCCTGGTTTTTGCTAGATCGAGGATATTTGATCTCATACCTCAGGATTGAGAAGATGAGTGTGAACTACGGCACGCTTGATGTCATACAAGTCAGTGAAGTGTTCGAGTGCTCTCTGTAGCAAGCCAGCTTTCTCACACAGCTGAGCTATGTGAGCCCGGTCATAATGAGTAAACATTTGGTTTCCCAGGATAGCATCTGCAACCTAGAAGGAACGTAGAAAACTTTCATTTAGTTCCCAAACACTATCACTAGCATTTGCTACGGCCCACAGTGCAGTGTCTCATCTAGCTACAAGACAAGCCTGATCCAACATAACCCCGAAAGCGTACCTGAGGTGCGTGCATGAGGTTCATCTCAAGTAAACGTGTTTGCAGGGGACCTTCTGAGGGACGATTATTCTTCAGTGCATCCAGCAAGAAGGCTGTACATTGCTGAATTAAATTATATTCCATAAAGACATCCACAATCTGCAAAAAGAAAATTTAGGCTTTTGATTAGGAACTAGAAGCATATTTAAACATATTAACATCAAGTGCAGCTTCCAGAGCTAAACTGTTTATCTTGGTACTGCACTAAGCTGCCATTTAGTGTTTTTAAAGCTAGGCAGGAAACATTATCCTGGTAATGTAAACCCAACCTCATAGTTAGAAATCTCTCTCTGATGGGAAAAGTACAGCTCCTCTTATCAACATAAGGCCTTGAAGTTAACATTTCATAGCAATAAAATTATTTACTTGTGTTATGTCTGCAAGAGGCTCTTCATCTTGAACAAGCATTTGTGCAAACTGCTGTCCTTGATCAGGGCTGATTCTCATTACATTCCTCAGCAGAAAAATCCAGTCTGGAGTATACCCGACCTGAAGAGACAGTGAAAATTAATAACTCGGCAAGAGCACAGCCCTTGTTAAACACAGAGCTCAATAAAAGCTACTGTAAGCTACTGTTAGTAGCTTACACAACCCACTCGGGATTTCCTCATTTTTAAGAGGATACACATAGGGAAGTATGAAAGGATACACGTATGAAGTTAAGCAGCAATTATTCATAACAAAACCTTAGGCCAAAGTAGGTACTACACAGGCTCTCAGATTCCCCCACAATTACTTGTAGCTACTTTGGAACATAGGCTAGTTATTCTTAAATACAGGACAGATACAGCAATTTCATTTCCTCTCACCTTCTTAGCATACAAAACAATCTTCTGGACTTGTCCCGTTTCAGCAAAACACTGGATGACTTTGTTTGGAACGTTGGCTCTCAGATAGACACTAAGTGCTAGCGTAGGATCTACAGATTTCACAAGGTCTCCCAGCTCCTCTGAGCACTCCAGCTGTGTAAAGATATAAATATAGTCAGTCCACCCCGATGACAGTGCCATGCCGAGATGCATTACTATCTTCTTCCTCATTTCTCTTCCTTTTGGACTTGTCTTAAAAAAATTAGGGCCCAGCTTGATAGCATTATCTGACTCTCTCAGCAGTGACCTAGTGGGCTCTGTTCCCCATGCTGTTCCACCAGAGTCAAAAATGCATTTGTGGAGCTAAAAAGAATTAGGTGACACATTGTATCAGCATGGTTCTTCTGCTATTTACAGAAATGTAACCACAAATCAAAGTCAGTATCCAAAGAATGTTGAATGGGGTTTGGGAAACAACAGCAGCAGCTCAGCTTTCCATACCAAGTTCACCCTGCTGCAATTTTAAGTAAAATGAGTGAAGCTCTTAGAGTATTTGATCAATTCTCTGGCAGTGATATGGGTCATCGTTACAGGCAGAGTGAACACCTATTGCTCAACTTCTTGATCACGCTAGCACCTTGATGAGTTGCCCAGTTGAGTTTTCCTGGGGAGGGCAGAGGCTGCCAAGCAGTAATGTCCCTCCAGTGCCCTAAAGGTATCTACCCCAAATTTACCTTATCTTCTTTTAACCATTTTTCCAACAGCTGTTTGCGTCCCTGCTGAAGCACTGGCCTGCAGAGTTCCAGCGACTCGTACTTATTCAGCTGCCCTTGGTCAAGCAGAATGCCGAAGTATTGGAGTAAAGGGGAAGTCTGTCCCGGCTGAGCTGGAACACTCTGGAACCGGCGTATGGTATCTGGAGTACGCAGGATTCCCTGCCAGAAATAGAGATGCACTTCAGTTTTCTGTTCTGCTATCGTGGCCTGGCAACAGTTTCTCCAGAAAGCTGAAGTTAGAAATGCTTGTTACAGCAAATTGTGTTTTGCCAGCCCAGAATAAGTCAGAAGCAGTATGGCTGGACATCAGCTCAGACATCATCTTTGAGATGTTTTGACAGAAGGTGTGCAATAGTAGCTTATTAGATTTGTTTCAGTAGCAATGCAGACTTTAATTCAGAGGACTGTCCTACAGAATTAAGACACACCTTGTCCTTGCAAGCAAGTTCACCTCATCTGAATTTAGCGTATTTCCTCTTAGTCTGTCCTTTTTGTCCTGTTTCCAAGTGCAGCCTTAGCTAGAGGCTGTCTTTTCAGAGACTTTTCTAATCATTGCAGCAGTAAAGAACCAGAGACATTAAGTCACATAGCCATTATTTCATCATTTACCCCTCTGCGGGCTTCATACAAGCTTTAAGATCTTGCAGCATGTAATCAGTACTCTCAACACATAGCGTACAAGTTCTCCACAGGTACATTAAGTACTACATTAGGATAGGAGCAATAACAAGATTCTGGTCTTGCCACTTACAAAATTCAGCAAGCTTTCCTGAAGCAAGAAGCTTAAGCCAGTGAAGTTCAGTACCATTCTGAATATCAGTCTATTACCTTTGGGGCATTAGCTGCCACTTTTGCTGCCTCCGAGTAGTTCCCTTGTGCAAACAGTGCATTGAATTTTCTGGCAAAGAGTTCCTCAGCACCTGCCAGATTGTTGCGGACAGCCATTCGTAAAGCTAGGTCAGGATTCTGCAGCACGTTTGTGATATAGGGAATAATATTCTCTTCTTCCACACACACTGAAAGCACCTGAATAAAGTCACAAAGGAAAACTTCCATTTAGTCCAAATATAAGAATTGATACCAGGGCTAAGCTAACTTCTATGGCATAAATGGAAAGCTTTTTTCATCCCTTGATAACTGCAGACTCTTGCCATTTTATTTAAGAAACAGACACCCAGTTAAAGAGAACCTCTACCATTCAATTACTGCAACAAGGCAGATGATTAACACTCAGTTTAAACTGAGGTATTTAAAGAGGTCAGAAATAGAAAAATGTAAGTACTATCTTTCTATAACCTGCACTCAGTGTCTTAAGAAACCAATCCTAAAGGATTAACCAGGAACAAATCTTCTGCTCTGTGTTTCAACCAGCAACAACATTTGAAATCAGTTCAGTCTAAAGGCACAGCTGTACATTGTTAGTAGATTGGTTTAAATTTTAAGTTTGATGTGCATGGAGATACAGTAGCAAATTTTCTTGGGGGCTCAGAACACTGTCAGACATCAGATGTTCTGAGCAGGGAGTTCAAAGGTAACGTATTTAAGACCTCCATTTCTCCTCCTTGCTCTGCAAGAGGATACAGACTGCCCATAGAGAGAGAGGCGTATTCTAGTTCCATCCTCAACCATAGGACAGTGTTTAGATCCACTGACTACTGTTACAAAACCCCCAAAATTGTGCAACCAGAACCCGAGGTGCAGAAGAAGCTACAAGTCAGACAAGCTGCACTTCTGTTCAACTAGCCAATACTACCATATTCCCGATTCCATTACTCTGTCTTGTTAATTTCTGGAAACTTTCAGACATTGATATGAACCCTACAGTGTGTGACTGAGGGTCAGTGGGATTAGCTAAAGGAGTGGTTTCCAGGCCAAGCTTCCTTACTTGTCCCTTTCTGTTTACTCCAATAATTCCAGCTGTTGCTTCATGCTGTGCAGTAACAAATATGGTCTCTCCGCTGATTCGGTTCATGTAGATACAGGTGCCCGTTTCCAGGTCATACAGGTGGATATAGCCATATTTTGTTATGAGAAACACCACATCATGCTTGTCACTGATCTGCAAAACAGAAACGGATGAATCAAATTGGGTATTAGATAAAACGAGTAAGTGCTTTTAAAAATCAGCAGATAGCTGTGCCACGTCAGGACAGCTCGAAGCACTGTTAAATTTGTACTTAATACTTGAGTACTATCACAGTAGAATGATGTTTTAAGAACTTGAAAGACAGTTAAATATACATAGATTTTTTTTCATAAACAAGAACATCCTGCCTTTGAACGTTGCTTCAATCTCCACCTTTACTGTAACACTACTGAAGCGGGAGCAGAAATCACACCAGTTTAGTGCCAATCCTCAAGTCAATATATTGACTACCTGGCTTCCAGTGACCTGTTACAGTGTCCATCTACCGAGAGAAGCTACAGGCTTGTCCTTGTGCTCTGTCATACCTGCATGGCAACAGGGAAGTCATTTTGTGCTTCAGGAGGGAAGAAGACATCCACTGCTTTCTTTGGAAAAGGCTGATTCCCAGTAGGCGGTGTGCCAACTTCAATGATATGCAACTGTGCAACGGATAAGATTTGTCTATTAGTTCTCGTATTTCTGTAACAATAGATCACCAAGGAAGGTACGGCAATTCTTTTGCTGCTAAGCCTTAATCCCAAGTTTATACAAAGATAAACTAAGTCAGTCTTCCTAAATATTTTCACTGGCTAAAGGCGTGGCATGCTGTATTCATGTACCATAGATGAGGGAAACAGTTAAGCATGATCTTTATTTACCCCTAGCTACTTATAAGTTTGAGGATTCAGTTAGGTCACTTTGTATGCACTCTTTCAACTTGGTTAACATTCTACAGAGACAGTTCTGAAGAGGTTTCTCTGAATCTAGCTTTGGTTTTACTTTGCCTTAGCTGTCACAAACTAGCTCACGTAACTCCAGTGTTAGTATTAGACCACTAGTTAGCCTTGTAACACTAGTGTTTATTTTTTTCATCCAATAATTCTGAAATAAGTTAAGCCTGATACTGGGGATCAGCATGAAAGAAAGATTACAACAGCTTTTCCCTTAAGCTTAGCCTGTGAAGCTGAGAGTCACATGTTTCAAGCAGCTAATTATGCTGGTCATGACACGCCACCTCGCTTCACGACGTGAAACAGTCTGCTGCTACATCAGCTAGTCCCTGCTGTGAAGCTCTGTATGCACCAGTTTTCCATGTACATTAGATACACAGCATCCAGACTGACTGAGTCCTTCACTCCTTTTCTAAAGGCAACTTTGTGCATTAACCCACCTGTTTTCCTGGCAACAGATAACCAGGGCAAGTCATTAAAGATTACAGCATATTCAGAAGCAAGCCTTACCTTGCCCCCAGCTTGCCCTCTTACTGCAAAACAGAACAGGGTGGACTCTTCAGCATTTCCTTCCATCTTGAACTGCGCAAAGCTAGCTGCGTGTCCCTCGATTGGCTGTGACACTTTTCTATCCACAGAATAGAGCTGCATTGCTCCCACAACACGATTTTGCTAGAGAAAACAGAACAAGAGTCAGGAATAAAAGGCACTCAGACAGTAATTTCATTAAAGTTAGTGTTGGTAAATATGCTGTCGTATCAAGCTGAAGTATCATGCCATGCTTTTTCTTACAAAGGCATAACTTAAGACTCTTAACCTTGTACCAGTGTTTAGAGCATTACTGTAAGATTTTAAGTTACACTTAAGCTTGCTATTTGAAGAGGAAGACAAGCATTTACATTCCCAAAAATGTCTTTGGAAAGAAGACAGACATCAGTCCTGCTGCTACAGAGCCAAGCTCTGAGCCTTCCATGGCAGGCCTCTCTAGCGGTAAAGTACCTGTGCAGATATGCCGGTTAGCAGCAGCCATTTCTGCTTAGCATCAGTACGGTAGTTGATGATCTGGCAGCCTGCAAGACTGGAATGGCGATCAAACATTTTCACAGGCTGAGACTCCCCCTCCATGCTCCAATGGTAGACTGCATTATCCGTTACAAGGGCAACAGTATTCAGAGAGATCCACTTCCAAAAGGTGACATCATCTGTCATTGTATGAGCCTTCATTTTGCTCTTCATTTCGATGTTAAATATTTGAAGCGTTTTCCCAGCTAGAAAACACAACATTGTTAGCCAGGTTACAGTTTACACTTGTTACTTCAAGCACTGGTTAAAAGTAGAAGAGCTGCACTATGCCAATAAACCCTTGTGACTTCCTTCAAGAAAGCGCTGTTATCTACTGTCAGTCCCTTCAGAACCAGCTATTACTTTTAATCAGACCACACTCCTCTGATAATTTTACCAATTCCCCACTACCAAGCAATCAAACAGATGTGGAAAACAACTTGGTAGGAGACAAGAGCTTCAGCTACATGAACAAGTTACATTATACTTCACATACATCAAAACTAGGTCACAATAATGCTGAGTCTCTTGAAAGTTGTGAGGAAAACTACGCCAGTGTCATTAAAAACTATGTCCACATCTGTTTTAAGTACAAAAAAAGCACAACATGGAATGGTCAAGTTGGCAGAGGGCTTTTGTAATTAAGATTCATTAACCAAACCCTTTAAGTTGCACTAATGGGATACACAGCTACTGGCTGCAAACCAGACTAACAGAAACTGTGCAAGGAAAGAAAACTAGTGACCAACACAAGCTCTAAAAGGCAAGAGGAAAAGTTCTCCAAGTTATGTAGAATGTTGCATACATACATCCCAAACAGCCACCTGCGGTCATTTCTGCCAATTTTTACAACATAGTGGCATATAAGACATTATTTCTTCCTGTTGAGAAGATAAGGAAGGTTCTGGGCAACCTCTACTAGTTTTAGAAGACAGCTATTTAAGCACGTGCTAGTGTAGCCCAAGAGGAATATTAAACAACACGTGAAACTAGGTGCAGGTGAGAGTATCTGCTACAGCTACTAACTGTAACTCAGCTTGATAGAGTCACAATGCCATAGGGGCAAGTGCCTTTTCTCACCAAGGATTAGTTAAGTTAGAAGTCACCATTAGTTCAGCTACCGGCACAAGATGCAGAGTCAGGCGTTTCTCCAGAGCTTGGAGATGACTGTCTAATACAGCACTACTCAGGCTACAGGCTAGCAGTTCCTCTCCACAGCTAGTGCAGCTGGAGCTTTAGAGTCAAGGGACATTACATTCAGGTAACATATATCCTACATGCTATGCGAGGCATATTAAGAGGCAAAATCTAGACTTAAGTCAAAGTCCTGTTTATAAAAAGTTTAATATCAAGATGGCAACAGTTGAAGTACACTTCCGAGTTCTTGAGTGGAATAATTTTTTGAATCTTAAGGATTCCCTTGTTTGGCAGGGCATGAAAAACCTCTCAATTTTAGGCTTTCAGTTGCTTAATGCCACTGCTCAGCCACATGCACCATAGATCTGAGCCATTTGATTCTGCTTTCTCTTTTCATAAGACAGGACAGGAACTAGTACAGTCAATTGAAGTAACTCACCATCTGCACACACAAGAGAGCATTAAAGTTGTGACAAAACAGGAGCACAGTGTTAAAGTCAAACTTAAATAACACTGAGTACATATAAATCTTTCCATTAGCAATATGCGCATTTCTAGAGTGACAGTATTTGAGCTTCTTGGGTCTCCTGGGGAAAGAGACGGACATTTCTGGAGACTCCAGAGGAATGCTTGTTCTCTGTGTCACTAGAGATACCATGTTAGCTGACCTTGTGCTTTATTCACTACACAAATCTTCTCTGCATAGTTTTACTTATCTTATCCCTAACTGATACAATAAATATGCACAAATTGGTGCACCTGCCTCTTCCAGCAAGGCCAGGAAAGGCCTTCAGGAATATCTTCCCTCCTACTCAGTCTTACTTTTCCTCTGTGTAAGGAAAGGCTTAGTTAAGAGACTTTATATGCTTAGGAGATTAGGTCTCACTTCCCTCTAACGTGATTCCAGACTAGAAATTCCAGAAGAATCTTAAAGCCTGAACTTCCCTTGCAGCTCTCCCCACTTCAGAAGCTTCCGACTGAAGCAAAACTCATCCTAGTGATCAGCAAATAGCAGGAAGCCTCAACTGAAACTTACTGCCCAGCTATCTTCAGAAGAACTGAAAACGCATCAAACTTAAGTTCCCATTAATCTGTGGAAAACTGGTAAGGGATCTTCCCAAAAAGTTGCATGAGACTTAAGTCAGTCATAAACTAGTCTTACAGAAAGCTCTCCATCCACTTCAGACATTTATTCATCAGGGCTTCCATACCTTTTAATGCAATGACTTTACTGGCAGGGTTCATGATAGCACTGTCAGCCGAAATCGGTCTTCGGATGGGGTTGCTGGGGTCGTTCATGTCGATGATCACCACTTGAGCCTGCTCTCCGACTTTCTCTCTTATGCAGATGAATTTGTCAGACTCCATTGTCAGAGTGCTGAACCCGATGTTTGCTGGGTTGATGCCCAGATTTTGGAGCTGGGAGAGAGGGGATAAAAAAAAAGGTTCAGCATTAAGTTACTCCCTTGGTATAGCCATGAACAGCTTTTGTAAATGTCACAAGAGATACTAGGCTTCACGTATCTTTGTGACAACCATGCTATCTAAAATGGCATGGCACATAAACTCTTGCCTGTCTTCATTTAAGCCCAGTTGGCTTCCTGAAGAAGCCCTGCAGCATTCAAGTGCTTGGTGCCTTGTCATCAAGCTCCACTTACCAATTACTTTTTTGAAAACCAATTTTGAACCCCTCATATGGTTTAAGAGACACTGAACTTGCCTGCTCCTGGCAGCCATGCTAGAGCTGCAGCTTCAGGACTCACTCTCGCCAGCTTTGCTTCCAGAGCCCTGACTTACTCCATTGAGCTTGGCAGCTATCACTATTTCAAGCTTAACATCACGTGTGAAGTGTCTGAGCTTTATCTTTATCCTTCTAGAGTTAAAAAAAGCTACCTGTCTAGCAATTAGCCTGGTCCTGTCTAGCAGCCAGGCTGTATGCCACCCAGGAGGCAGAGCTAACACACAGGAGATGGACACTACTGAAATGAGAAGCGGCTTGTGCACAGCCACGGTTAACACAGAACATAAACCACTTCATTTTCTGCTGAGCCAGTGTGCTTCTGTAAACCTTTAAATGCCTAACTTTAATTTCTGTTTCTTGTACAGCTTGCAACAAAACACAGTTTAGTTAATATCACTTCATTGTGTTTGCAACAGACTAGTGTGGTAGTGGATGACATCTAGTAGATATCAGTAGTGAATCAAAGTTTATTCCATTTTTAACAGTGGAAATGCACAGTGGTTTGTTCACCTCACACACGGATACTCAGCTTGTGGGTGGATACACCTTAAAAACCTCAAGATCAGTTTTCTACCATTAGAAGAATTATCACTTCCAATGCTTCAGACATTTTTCTTTCTGGGAAACTGTTTGAACTTCAAGCCCAAGGTCTCCCAGGAAGGGCTAGACCTTCAAAGCCATTTTAGTATCATTGTACTAGTTTGAAGGAAAACACTAAGCTCTTATCAGCTGTAGTCTGTACAAGCTCCGAGATGACCACGCCTCAGCTGCTCTGTTCCTGCCTTCTTGCAGCTTCTGATAAAGAGGGTGTTTTACTACACTTCCCTTTGCCCCGGCTTTCAGGCAGCACATGCGAGGCACAAGTAACATCTAAGCTATGGCACATCAGTTTAACAGAACCAGCTTCACAAAAGGCACTTCAGTGGATGATCTGCATCACCCAGTCAATCAAGGCAGCCAGATCCTGGTACAGTTTAAGGTTCAGACTCAAAAGCAAGTCAGTTTTAGCTCTTCGGGTCTCCTGAAGGAGTGAATTTCTAGAAGATGACTCAGTCTTTGTACATGGTTCTCCAGTCACTTTCTGTGGTCGCTCTGCATTTAAGTCCTTTGTCTTAAAGGCCACTATTTCATTGAAGTTACCTTGCTCCTTCCGGAGAGGCCTTCACCATTCAAAGCTCTGCAGGCGGGTTAAAACAAGATCTCAATGCTGTACCGAAAAGATGTTCAGGGTTTTTGATGTTCAAGAGCTCCTTTCACAACTAGTTTACAGAGAGTTAACACTGATCTTTTGGTACGTTTAAGGCCTACACAGCTTTTCTACTTTGAAAGATTTTAAGAGATGTAAGACTAGAAGCAGAACAGATTTAAACTGGTTCTTGAAGCTAGGCATCAAACTTAAGTCATTTTCCAAGGCAGATGATCTACACTTCCTGTAACCTACCGCAGTGAACAGCTCAATTCAAATACAGCTCCCTTTACATCCATCCACCTGCCAATAAAGCCAGGAAACCTTCAGCTGGAAGACAGGCGTTTTATCAACTCTCCCAAGAGAGAACCGCCTTAATGCTCTACAGCTACAGAAATCAAACCCGACCTCCTTGACAGATCAGAACTCTGGTACCCCAGTTGAAACCAGTGTTTGAGGTCCAGCATCACAGAAATTGACCACGTACTCTTCAGCCACACGGATTCACTTAAAAGATTTCAGATTTAAGTTCAATTGTCCCTTTCACACCTTTATTTGGTTAGTATTCTCTAGGCCCGAGATCGATATTTGTACATCAGCTAGGCAGGGCTATTTGCAACCTGGTCACACCCCTGCAGGAAGAGAAGGTTTGAAGACAGAGAAGTTTCATCTGATAGAGCTGTAGAGACTTACTAGGATGTGGCATTTCCTTTTGTTAGGGCCGCAACCTTAACCTGTGCAAAATCATTTATCAAGCACTCAATTTCCTTGTTAATTTGGCAGAGAAGGGTAGTTGCAGAGTGCCAAGTACTCTGCCTGGCAATAACTGACAGCACTACACCCAAATGGACGCCACTGACAGAACAAATCGAAGAAGCAAGTCCTAGCAGATGGCAGACCTTTTAGGGAGGTCTAGACTTAACCACTGAGACAAAGTTGCTTAGATAATGCAAGACAGATTTATCTTAATCATAATCAAAGTGCCATCTGCTAGGTGTCATGTCTGAGGTACCCAACCCTAGTTAGTATTGGAAGACATGGTCCTTTTTAAACTTAAGATCATTTCCAAAGGCTAGATATTTCTTTGAAAAGATTTAGATTGGCACCGGAGCTCTGAAAAAAGCTTGGAGAAGCTTTCTGATGGAGGTGCGACCATTAGTGAGGTCTTCAAGTACAAAAGCTCTTTCTGCAAAGATTTCATCTTTTAATCTCAACAGATCCAAGCGGACAAACCAAGCCTGCTCCAAGCACCAGGACAGGAAGCTGGCCCCACCTGTGACAATCTCTGCGTTTGATTACACAGGAGGGTCACCAGCCAAGAGCGGCACTTGCTTGGCTCAGCCGGTAAGACTGACGATAACTTTTTCTTGGCTGCACTAGACCTGATGCACAGAACTCTTGAAAGTATAAATCATCCCCTGGAGTACTGGTTATTTTCTTCCCCAAACAGACTAAAGTTCAGGTGAGTGAGGCAGGAGTGTTTCTAAAGCTAAGCAAAGTAAACACAGACTAAGATTATTAAGGAATGTAACAGCAGGCATTTCTTCGGAAGCTTTTATGATGAAAATGTCAATACTATTCTACTTACAAACTCCTGAGTTTACAAATAAAAGAGTATAGGGGTTTATGGCAGATTCTTCTACATAGAGGAATACCCCAAAACACTTGTAATATTACGCATTTACATTTAGGTCCGCTACCTTTCACTAATTCAGAAGTAACTTTAAAAGACTTGGTGGGGGGGGAGCAGGAATCGTAACATATTTCTACATCATACTATGAAAAACACTTCCTTGGCTTTCAGGCAGATGTGAAAGCAGAACTTGCTAACTGTGCTTGGGCAACCAACTGACAGTTCAAGTTATTTTACACCAATGTTTGTCGGAAAGTTCAGTTATACCAGTCCCCTGAAAGCACGCTGAGAAGACAGTGAAGCAGCTGCTCTATTAGAGTGGGACCATGAAACAAGTTGCCAGAGACAGCAGCAACCCTTCTGTTCAGAGATGTCGCCTTGAAGGGCTCATCTGAGTGGAGGTGGACACTTCAGTCAATCGCAGGCTGTACTAAACCATCAAATTCTGTGACATTTATCCTCACAATGTTGAGAGGTGAATTGTAACAACATGGTAGGTGAAAGTCTGATTAGTAACATTTTTTTTCGTCACTGGAAGATAATTCAAGTACATTCTTGGTAACTTACCCAGCAAAGTTGTCATATTACACGCTGTTTGACATCAAACGGAATGGTGAAACTGCTGACAAGAGCCTCTTTGTTGACCCCTTCCTGGAACATTCGCTTTCTTGTGACAGTTTGCTTAGCTGTCAAATAATTTCTCCTTGCCTACAAGGAAGGGTGCGGAACTGCTGAGTATGCATTTCACCTCGAGTCTCACACTCAACAGGATACAACCACTGTTCTTGTGGCCACAAGCAGCTGCTCAGTCTTTGCCCAGAGACTCTTTATCTACATGCTGCTAGAAATCACGTAGCTAGGAAATGGCAGTTAGCAGAAATATTCCCAGTCTTTTGAGAAGCACAGCACTCCTTGACATGCAGTGGAATCACGTTAGCTCTACTGCAAGGCCACGCTTTACCGGGCTTTGATTGAACGAGGCAGACACCACACTACATTTCAGGCACTTATTTTTTCCATTCATGGAAACTAGCAAAGCACACTGAAGTCACAAAAGATTCAAATCTGTGCTCATGTGTTAAAGTTACCGACTACAGCTCTGTAACACAGGAGTCCCACAGCCAGTCAATGGCTCCAAAGTACTTCACATTCACCACTGCAAGGTGAGAGTTACAGCTTGCAACAGGCTAGGAAGTTATGTTTTCAACAAATATGAGACTTCCATAACATTCAAGAGCTCTTCTCTTTCCATATCCTTCCTATTTTCTGCCTCACCCTCAGCAGGCTGAGGTAGCCATCTGGCCCAGCAGCCGCAGGCATGCTGTGTGACTACTTCAGTTACAAGCCACAGCTAAGACTGTACCTGCTGAAACTGGGCTTCAGAGCCACTGGCTGCCACCGCTTATCTTTGGTTGTCACCACAGTCTCAGCATGAGTAGTGCCACCAAGACAGGCAGGCCTGCTGACTTCAGTACCTGCTGCAAGGGGCACAGCAAAAGGAATAGCTTATAAACTACTTAGCTAATTGTTCCTATCCAATTAGTTGACACACACTCCTCAAGTCACTTCGATTCTTCACAGCGTTCTTTGTTAGAGATTTTTCCTTCTGTAAAAATACTCCAAACTCACCGGTTTTAGGAATTTAGATCTACTAAGAAGCAGGGAACGAGAACCCCACCAAAATGGCATTAGGCACAGGAGTCCTGCCTAATTCCTGACTTAAGATACCAATAAAAGACCAAAACTTCTGCTTCAAGCTAGTACTGTGATAGCAGAGATTTAGTGGTTTAGGATATATTAAACTGTCCCACTGCCAGCACAATACATGGAAGCATTTTGTTGTTTGTCATTGTTAGAATGAAGTAGTAAATTTATAAATTTTATTATATGATGCCTCAGACGCCCAGTTTTACTCAGTTAGCTCTTTGGCACAGCGAGCTATGATTCTGAGAGCCGTCCAAGTGCCGCCACGCTGGAACAGCACAGCCACCATTCAGGTTTACTCCACCAATGACCAACAGATACGAGAACCCTTTTCCTCGTTTAAAAGAGTAGTTCTGTCTCAGTACCAAATGCATAGCCCGAGCTGACAGTTTTCTGTACTGTCTAGAGAAGTCTACAGAATAATTTTATTTTTTTAAGATATGTTTAGGTTATGAAGAGTATTTATTAATGCCTTAAGTCACACCGGTACAGCAGTGTGCCTGGTTCAATTTCAGTTTTTATGTATTTCAGGGTAGTGTGGCTAAATTAATTGGCACTCGCAGTTCACCACCTGCTGACTAGTCTGGTTCCTTCTCACTCATCAGGAACTTGCAGTCTTACAAAACGACCATGCACCTACCACATTAAGTAAACAGCTGTGCTTTACTTTCAGCCTCAAATACACAAAGGCACCAACTTACGGAATCCCTAAAACCTGGATACCAGCAGCCAGATGTGGAATCATTCGACATACTGAACTCTGACCTCCCACTACATGTCCACTGAACCATTTCCTCATGGTTACTTTAAAAAAAAAAAGTAGCACTATAAAGTTTTATAACACAAGTCTGGTAGTTTTGATAGCACAGGAATCAAGTTTGTCCTTGTGGAAACTCCCAAGGAAAAAGTTTCGACCCAATGTATTGTTGATGTTCTTTTGCGGCAAGGCAGGCACCTACAACAGACAATACACAGATAACATCCCACTTATTTGCGACTACTGAGATTTCAGAGGTATGTGATGGGACTCAAACAGGATCTGAAGCCTGACTACACGTTTTTGGTTTTAGACTTCCCTTGGGAAATATGCAGAAAGCTTGCTTAGCCCTAGTAAACTAACTACTTGCCACATCTTACTTGCCCCGACTACATCTCTAGCTCCAAGAATGGGTAACAGCATGCTGTATTGTGTAGCCCAGAGACAAGGCCGTCAGGAGCATGACAGCGCAGGGCTTCTGCAGCCTTTAACTCTTCCTTCCCGTGTCACCTAGCCAAGATGTTGACAGCAAGAGATGATGACAGTGTGCCTTGAGCAGTGCAGCATGGAGCACAGCCGGGTTGAAGATGAAGATCAGGACAAGCTTTGTACAGACAGTCACTTGACCATTTTCTGATCTGCAGTAGTGGATTCATGGAGAACTGTATCATACTACACATAGTGCCGACTGTCAGTCTTTTAGATTAATTAAAAGCAACTTTCAATAATAGCCTCACAAGAACTTTCCCATTCATATCCATCACCTGCCTTTCTATGGCTAAAGCTCTAGTTGGGTACCTTGTCTTTGGTTATGCATCAGCTACAAATTTGCAAGTGTTGCGCAATACCTGCACAACTAGTTTCCTAGACAATGTAGGTCAGGCACAGTTCAAGAAATTGTATTACTGAGTCCACGAGGACCTCCTGCTGGAATACACTACAGCAGCTCCAGACAGCAGAAAAGTGTGAATATTAGCTTACTCCAACAGCAAGTCAAAAGTTTCAACAGGAAAACGGTACCTCTGAGAATTCAAGTTCCTCTGAATTTTTTCAATGAAATAAAATGAGGAAGTTCAGTAGGTACAGCAAACTGAAGCGTGATGGGCAAGAGCCACGTGCACGCAGGCCCAGAAGGCTGGACACCAAGACTTATAAAAGACCAGCTCATATATGCAGTTGTAAGAGATGCTGATTAAGTCTGCACTCTTTGTTAAATAGGAATGGGGGAAAAAATAGAAATAAACAGATAAATCAGTCTGCAGTCAGAACAGTCATGTTCTACAGTAGTGTTGGCCTGAAACCTATCTGCACTTGGGGAGCGAAGCAGATGAGTTTCTTTATGTAATAGCGCTCATGTCATTAGAGACCTGCTAGTGGGTCACATGCAAGGTTTCTATCTTAAATAATGTATCATAGATGCATTTCCACAATACTTTATTAAAAGCTGGGCTACCCAGAGGGATGAGTGTCACCTAAGTGTACAGAACCTTCTCAATACCTGGTTCTAGGCCATGCCACCAGCAGCCAAGAACACTTGCTCGGAGCTGAAGCTCCAGACAACTGATGAGATTCTCCTGTCAGTGCTGCTCGCTAAAGCCGAGTCCAGGGCTACACCTAAGCTCCGAATTCTGGCCTAGTTTTAAACTGATATTGAAGTAAAGTTATCCAATTCTCAACAGGTAGCTAGCTAGATAAAAAATTTAAAATAACGCTATGGACAGTGCTAACTTACATAGCAAAATATGCATTTTGCAAGTATTCTTTTAACAAGGCGTCTAGAAATTAAATTCTTTCAATTTGGGTTGGAAAAGAGTCACTACACACCATGCAAATCCATCACAAACCACATAGAGACACAGACATCACAGGGAAGTGGGTCTACAGACAGGTTGCTAGAAGCCAGAAGATCCTGTCTAGGTATGGCGATTTAACTTTTACTATATAGGTTCTCCTCAAAAAATACTCCTCGACGGTGTAGCCAAGCTTAATACCATCGCAGCTACAGCAGCTCAGGAGGAGAAGCATGGCTCGTAGTACTTCGCCCCACAGACTTGTCGGATAGGAAGTACACATTGCACAACCGCACTGCCGCTCCAGACCCCTCCCTGCACTCCAGCTTCACCCGCAGACATTGAAGGTGCACGTTTATTTGGGAAGGTAACCTTGCAGTCCTGCAATAAAGCCATTTTAGGATTTGTCACTAGTGCCTTTAGAAGGCCGCGTTAAAGAAATTAAAAATCATCACTTGGAAATGAGCTATTAGCATGTGGTTATGGTTTAATGACACCCAAACCTTGAATTTGTCAGAGACCAGCAGGCACCAGGCAGAAAGGGTAGAGCTGGCAGCGCCTGCACTGCCACGGCTGTACCGCAGGGAAGCCCGCAGCAGCTTTCCTGTCGCACTGCAATACGTGGTTTTCCTTTCACAGAATGACACTACAAGTCAGGACACCAGTAAAACGGTTCAATACGTCCTCGCAATCGTAAGAACTCTTAGCCGCGTTAAAAATAAATAAATTAAGAGACACACAGAGATAACCTGGTCTCCTCATCAATTTACCCCCCCCTCCCTTGCAGATCCCGAACCGAAGCGGGATTTCCCGCTCGCTCTGCCCGGGAGGGGACGGACACCCTCCCTGGCTGGGAAGCGGAGAGGAACCACCGCGCTCGCCTCCCGCCGCCCCGCAGGTGCCGCCGGCCCGGGCACGGCGCCAGCCTCGCCCACGGCGAGCGCCCCGGGCGGGGAANGGGGGGGAAGGCGGGGGGGGGGGACACCGGGTAGGGGCTGGATGGCCGCCGCCGGGGCCCGCGCCCCGCCGCCTCCTCAGGAGCCCCGCAGCCCCGGCCCTGCCCCTCACGCCCGGCCCCGCGGGAAGGTGCCCTTCGGGGCGGCGCTGCCCGAGCTCGACGCTAGCAAGGCCTGCAGGAAAGCGGCCGCCCCACCACCGGCAAGGCCCGGGCCGCCCCACCGTCCCTAAGAAGGGACCGCGGACAGGCCCGAGGCCTCTCAGCCAGGCACCGACCCGGGGGCGGCTCCTCCGCCTGAAGGGGCGGCCCGCCCGCCGCGGCCCCGGCCCGGCCTCCCCCGGCCCCTCCGCACCCACCTGGAGATGCTCCTGGAAGCGAATCGGCAGGATCTGGGCCACGGCGGCGGCGGCC
>VXBO01004451.1:69489-82649 GCA_013400135.1 Rhinoptilus africanus | reverse complement strand
TACCAAGAATCACCTACTGTTGAGTGTTTCATTGATTTCACAGAAAGAGAAAGACTTAGTAGGAATGTTGAGGGAAGCTACCAAAAAGTATTATGGAAATTCAGAAAGAATTTCTTCCAAGAACAGTTTTACACAAAAAGAGTTTATAAATTTTAGATAGAATCTGTATGGGCAGATTATGGTAGTTCACATCAAGATTATGTCAAAGTAACAGTTCTGAGTACCAGCTATATTTCTTAAATTGTTTTAATGTTTTTGAGTTTAAGGATTCTATCTGTCTATTTATTTATTTATTTATTGGTGAGGAATGCCAAAATTTGTCCTAGAATATTACTTACATTTCTGTCTTAACAGAAATTCTAATGAGGTTGTTTTCTGTACAATTGCTGATGATGCATTATTACACCCTATCATAGTTAAAGTTTATACTTTTTTTAGATATGTTTGTACTGTTTATAGTTCACTGGCGATTAATGAGAATTTTGTACTCAATACGTAAGTATCACAAAACCACTAAGAACACTTTTTTTTTCCTGTCTTTTTTCCCCCTGGCTGCAAATTTAGAGAGGAAAAACAGTTAAGTAATGTTTAAAGAGAAACCTGAATATTCAGCACCTTCAGCACCTGAAACCCCAGATCATCTTCCTTCTGCAGAGTCCCCCATTTACAGTGCTGAAGTGGGGATAAAACTAATCAACTACAAGTCACCAATATTGGTTAACTCAAACCTCAATCTACTTCTATTAATCAATCAAGAAAGACTGGCAGTTTATTACAAGCAATTATTTCTTATTTAAACATAGTGAAGTAATGTCTTCTCTCAGGCAATTACACATGCAGAAAAGTTTTCTTGTATTTACCTTCAGAATGGTGCTGTTGAAATATGAAGCAAATAGGTATTTGCATAATGTGAACAACTTGATTTTCAAGGTATCACAAGGAATGCATGTTTGATGTGCTGAATGAAAGTGATTTTTCAATCATATGGTTGTGTTGAAAAAAGTTACAAAAGCTTTTTCAGACTTTGACAATAAAGCCATTTTAAGTGGCTTCCAGGTTTTAACTTGCACAATATTAAACCATTTTCTCAAAATCTCTGAAAAGGGGAAAAAATAGAATATAACAGCATATATCTGGACAAACATGCACACACATTTAGAGAATTTATCTGTTTAAGTTTCAATGTCAGCTTTATAAGTCTATTTCTACTAACTGATAAGCCTTTCAATCTTTTTCTTGACTTGTTTTCCCTTGACCAGTTCGTTTAGGTTTTCTATTTATTACCTTTTCAGTTTGGGAATACGCTTAGATTCCTTAAAAATATTTTGTGAGCCTTTGAGGCAATTGTAAGGAGTAGCAGAATTCAACAGAAACATCCTATGTTTACTTTGAATTGGATTCTAAAGAAAAGTGCTGGTTTTCAAAATTGAATGGACTTTTCTCTCCTGAAATTTACAATAACTTTATTTCCCTCATTGGAGAGAGATTATGGGAGAAACATGAAGAAAAATTAAAAAATTAAAAAGAAAAAGAAGAAGAGTTTATTTCAATGAATAATGCCAAGCTCTCAGAAATCTATTTTATTTAGTTGTCTCTTTTCAAACATGTAACACTATCTTCAATTAATTTTTCAGTGAACAACAAAGTATTACATAAGTCTGCATTTCACAAAGTACACTGGACAAATTAATTTGGACAAATGTCAAAATTGCTGTAGCTTCCAAGAAGTCACACACATTTATGATCTCGAATAGTGAAAAAGGGAAAGGACATATTCATGAAAGATTAAGCTTTTCATTTCAGCTATTTTTAGAAAAAAAAATATTGCTCTAATTTTCCTTTTTCAAAGAAAATGTAACAATACCAGGAAAAAAAAAACCCAAACACACACATTTGGGCAAAAATAATTATTTATTTTTAAAGTTTCATTTTAACTGTCATATTGAAAATTCTAGCATTCACATTATTAATAGTTGTGACTGATACTGCATTTCTCATGTTTCCATGTGTTGCGGTGTGTGCTGATTTCTGCAAAGGTAAGAAGACACATTTCCTTCCACCTTTTAGCCCAATCTCCAGCGTTTCATGCTTGGCTTGAGGCATTCACTGTGACTGTTGCCTTTCTCTTAAACATCAGCTATTAGTTACTGCCAATGGCAAGATGCTTTCTTATCTCATATGGCAAACTGTAAGTTCTTTTTCTCTCCTCACAGACAAACAGATCTGTTTGAACAGATAGATAGTCCTTGAAATAAAATGCCATTCAGAAAACATTTTTTCTGTCATAAAAAAATCTGTCTAATAAATAATATGTGAACATTTCGAAATCCCTTTCTTTCTCTGACTTACTATCTTTTGTTTAATTTTACCCAAAAGTTGGGTGCAAAAAGAAAACATTACTGTTTTTTCAGATGGTTCAGGGGATAAAAATATCACAGTTTTAGGCATCATTCTGCAGGCCTGTTTGTATCAAGAGGGAGCAAGTATTCTACATGGGTAATGCTGCCTCTGGGAGAGGCAGGGGATCTGAAAGCAGAACAGAGGGGAGGCGTTTGATCTTACCAGTCTGGCAAACAGCACCTTGCCTAGTTCAGTAACTACTGCTCTACAGAGGTACAGCTGCTCTTACAGGTTTCCGTTTCATAGTTCTTTCTGGGCACAGCATTCAGTAGGACCTGTGAATGGCAGTTCTCTACCTGCAGAAGATTTAAGAGTCCTCTTCTTTGGCAAGGCTTTACCTTGCAACTGAGAGAAATGGTCATTGCTGGATCAAAGCAATCCCTACAGAATTTTGCCTTTCCAGCAGCTCTTGCAGCCTCTGGTCAGCTGAGAGTTTGTAAACCAGAAATTACTTAAGTCTAGGAGATAAGGTCTTGCCAGCCTGATTCTTGAGATCTCTCAGGATCCACTGAATTCAGAAATTGGAACAGAACAAAACAGAACAGAATAGAATTTTTTCAGTTGGAAGGGACCTGCAGTGATCACTAGTCCAACTGCCTGACCACATCAAGACTGACCTAAAGCTAAGGCATGTTACTAAGGACATTACCCAAATGCCTTTTAAACACTGACAGGGCAATGGCGACCTTTCTGGGAAACCTGTTCCAGTGTTTGATGACCCTCTTTGTAAAGACATGCTTCCTAATGTCCAGATTAAACCTCCCCTGGTGCAGCTTTGAACCATTCCCACATGCCCTGTCACTGGGTATCAGGGAGCAGAGCTCAGAACCTCCCTCTCCACGTCCCCTCCTCAGGAAGCTGTAGAGAGCNACGTCCCCTCCTTAGGAAGCTGTAGAGAGCAATGAGGTCGCCCCTCAGCCTCCTTTTCTCCAAACTAGACAAACCCAAAGTCCTCAGCCACTCCTCACAGGACATTCCTTCCAGCCCTTTCACCAGCTTTCATGCCCTCCTCTGGATGCATTCAGGTACCTGAACAACCTTCTTAAATTGTGGGGCCCAGAACTGCAGAAAATATTCAAGGTGAGGCTGTACCAATGCTGAATACAGCAGGATAATCAGCTCTTTTGACCAGCTCATTATACTGTGTTTGACGCATGCCAGGATGCGTTTTGCCCTCTTGACTGCTGGGGCACACTGATGACTCATATTGATCCTGTTGTCGAACAGCAGCACGCCCAGATCCCTGTTCTCCAGCCACTCCTCTCCCAATTTATACTTGTGCCCGATGTTCCTCCATCCCAGGTGCAGAGTACAGGGTGAAATAAAGCAAGTGGTACTCAGGTAAAAAGAAAGGAGAAATTGCAGCAAATAGCCGATCTGAACGAAACAAGGAAATTCTGCTCAAAACTGTGGGAAGCTGAGGTTCTGTTTATATGTGCTTTGGCAGTAGTCTCAAGCTCCTTTAGTGATAGTTTATACTACAGATCAAAACAAGAGAAATGAGTTTAAATAATGAAGTTTCAATGTAAAATTCAACTTCACCAAATGTCGAGCTACCGGAAGATATTTCCTGGACCCTTTTTTATTACTAAATAGTTTAAGTAGTTTTGAACTCAGAACATCCGTGTCTGCAAATTCCCTATTTCACACTGCATAAGACTTTCAACTATGGCACTGTTCAATTTGATATGGATAGATAGGAAGATTTGCGATGGAAACAGAGTGCTTCAAGGCAAAGGCTGAATTCTCATCTCAGTGGACTTGGACTTAGGTGCCTATCTGCTTTGAATACTGTCAAGAAAGTTATTATAGACATGAAAACTCTTGAGCATCAGAATACAACTGTATCCTCAATATTTGAAAGGAGAATTAACCTAAGTATTTCAAAGAGCATATAAGCCATCTTTTTTTTTTTTCTTTTAATATACATGATATGGATTACGTTCTCTCTAGGTATCATTTTCCATGGTTCATATGCTCTTTTGGATTTACAAATTTGTAAACTTTTGACAGTTAAATGCTGCTATCGATTAAATGTAAGCTTTGTTTGAAGCTGTGAATCAGGTCCTATGTTTATCAATAATTTGTTATTTCGCATTTGAGACACTACTGATTTTTCCTCATGCATGCAAGATTATCATTTCACTAAACAATTCCATTTTGAATACCTGACACTTTTCTTTTAGATTTTTGTATTGGTTTCAGCTTTTTTCAGGTTGCATAATTCCACTGCCAATGAATGACTTGAATAATTCAGTTGCAAACCCAATAAATCGTACCCTGCAACACAAAAATTCAAGTTTCTATAATTTTGACATGAAGCTTCAATATATAGGTTTTTAACATACAAAAAAGCCAATTCACAGTTAAGACTCCACATATGATGGTAGGAGGAACTGCTAATACTTTTAACATCTTTGTTGTACAGTTAAAAGCACCATGCAACCTACTGTATGCATTACTTCATGTTATTAGGTAAATAGTGTTCCAGATCCTTTGAAATGAGGTAGTTCCATCCTCTCTTTAATAAAATATATTTGATAACATAGCTCAGTGAAGAATGGAAAGATCCCCATAATTTTAAAGCAAAACCAAAACCAGTCTGCTTGAAGAAATATTCACTGAAGTTGGAAAGATTCCCAGATTTAAATGTCATCATTCAAGCATTAAGTAGCTGAATGTGAAGAGCTCTGCCTAGCATGAGTTCATTTTGAAGTGCTATATGGTACGAACACATGCATACATTCATGCATTTTTTTAGTTTTGCATCATTTATGCTATGTTTTGTTTGGAAGAGAAAAATATTTTATACACGGATATATATGTACATCTGTTTTATCCTTTGATATTGTCCAAGTTATTATCATCCTCTCTTACTGAAGAAAACAAAGGAAAGTATTTCCATCTATAAAAGCGTCTAATGTTGATTCAGTAGAAGCTATGTAAACAATATTAAAGTGAATAACGTGTTATCCACTGTGTTACTATCAATAAAATGGCATAGAAAAGAATTTGTATTTTACAAAATAATTCATCTGCTTGCATATAGAAGCACTATTGACTCTAGAGTGACTACTCAGAGTTCATAAAACCTTATGTTTTTCTAATGATCTGGAAGACTAATGCTAGACATTATTATTTTAGGGTTAAATCAAAAAATGGTATAAAAGTCTTAAAGCTAAGCTCCATATTACCTACATTTAGATACTTAGAATACTTGGAATAAAATTTGACTGGGCTTTCCCTTTCAGTGCAGGGGGAGAGTTGACAAGTTGGAGCTGCAATTTGAAAGAATTTGGAGCCAAATAGGGAGTGGCTGAAAACTCGTCAGTTTGCAAAGGAGGTAGTAAGTCCCTCCACTAAAACCACCAGCTGTCTTCTGAGTAACAACCTGCAGTTTGTTCTAAGTCTGCTCAAGGTTCCTGGAATTAAATAAAGGATGAGGTCTCACTCATCCTTGGTAAAGATCCAGATCAACAGTCCGCAAGTATGGCATTTCCTGTTTGTTTTCCTGACATAGTCTTGCATTCTTTCTTTCACACCTTCAGCAGAAAGCTTTCCACGTGCAACAAGGCTCATTCTCTGGTACACTCTCTAGGAAAGCAGGAAAAATTGAAAAGCCACAAAAGCCTGAGGCTACTATGGAGAAGAGGCCTGCTTGTATAACTAAAATAGCTCCTGGAGGATGTTATAATAGGTGTTCATCTGGATGTGTACTGGTTCTGAGCTCTAAGAGAGCTACCGGGTTCAGTACTTGTGGGAGCACCAGTGAATGTTTGGTTTCTGACTTGTGACCAGAGGGAAGGGATGGCAGCGAAGATCACTGTACCACTCAGTCAGAGTAATTCTGGATACAGAGAGAAACAAAACTCTAAACATTGAGACAGCCTTACAACCCCATAATGTTTATCTGGGTAAGGCTGTTTCAGAGGCCTTCTTGTGAATCACTGTTTTGCATGCAGGCACCTCAGTTCCACCCCATTCCTGTTACGACACTCATCCATACTAACTCGATCTATATCAGACCTATCTGTCTTATTTTTGCAGATGGAAACTACTGTCTTGCATATAAGACAAGGACTGAAAGCATGTTTTCTCAAAAAGAGACTTTCTGAGGCCGGAGAACAGACCGGAGGGGTTTGCTGAAGCCAGAATCTGTGACTCAGCCCTGAATTATGTAACTATAAATAACAATAACATGTATTTAATTTTAAAACTTTAGTCTTGAGTTAATGGAACTTCAAAGAGATTTAAACATGCAATTGAAGTCCTTTGCTAAAGCATTAACAATATCAGCAAAACAACTTGTTCTGTAATCATTTTATGTCTTGGGAAATTTTGAAGGACTTGAAATAAAATTTGAATGGCATTTTCTGTATTGCGAAACCCAGGATTTTTTCTTTGTAACTTTATGGCTAATAAAAGTTCTTAATATACTTTTCCACTTCAGTAACAGAGCTATTATAATGTTTCCAATATCTCAGAAAATGCAACTTGAATTGTTCTTTAATTTATCTGTGGTAGACACCTACTGCAATCTTCGTTGGAAAAACTTCTAAATGGTACTTCAGATACTTAGATATCAGCAAAACAATTTAAATTCTATAAAATACCTCCTATCCCTGCCCAGATATATTTTGAGGAAAGGTCTTTTTCCAGAAGAAGAAACATATTTTTTTTTCAGTCTCCATCTACCTTTACTGTTTTATGTTACATTATTTTAGACTGAATTATGTATTCTAACAGAGAAACTACTCAAGTTTAGAAAACTTCAAGGTGGGAGGAAAAGAATATATACATAATAATATGTACACACATGCATATATAATATACATATATGTATATATACATAACTGTATATAAAAGATACATAGATATGTTCCAAGAACCTTGAATTCTGCTTCTGCATCTAGTGCACATTCTCATGAATTTCAGTCCCAGAAGCAAAGTACTTATTCATTTCTCAATCTTACTAATATCAACATGTTTTTGTTACCACTAATATAAATCATCAAGGCTTATTTTGGCTTCGTAGGTAATTTGCTTTCGTCTCATTTAATAATTTAGAATAATCAGTAGTGTTTAAAATCTTAGCAATTTTGAAGTTGTGTTACAATCAAAATGCATTTAGATTGCTGCGCAATTCAATCTTACAAATCACCAGCCAATCAGCACCCCCGATGCTGTGAAGCACTCTTATTTTGCTCTAAGTGTTATCTCATGCTGCTCTTAACACATTTGGAGATTGAGAACATTGACTGCCTTTGGTGCCTGCCTATATTCGGTGTTTAATGTCTGAAACTTCGCCACTGTTCTGTTCAATTTGGTATGGCATTTCAGATGTTGCTATCTATGCAGTAGTCCTTTTCAGTTCAATAAATGTAGATTCAATCACACATTATGGAGAAATAAATTATGAAATGAATACATTTTAAAATGTGGGAACTCTACTTAGTGTCTGTTTGACTCCAAGGAAATTATGGAATTCAGGATAGTTTTAAGTCTATTTAGATTTCAATAGCATGATCATCACTGTGCTGCCTAGGAATCTGAGGATGGATATGGCCTGCTTTTTACAATCCAAAGTAACACAGGAACAGTAGGAATGAATTCTGCAGCCTTCAGAATTACTCCTGCCTTCCATTTTATGAACCTTGGATGGTCTGGACAGCTTTTGTTTACATTGTTTTTTGTGATCCAAGATAGATTTAAACCTTTACTCTTCCCGTGAAATAATGCAAACAAAAATTTCTAACCATCTCTCTTTTTTTGTTGTTAGTAGCATTTTTATTTCTCTTTTTTCACTTGAGTACATTCATAGAAAACTCCAATGCTTCTATTAGATTTTTCTGACTTTTTTTTAATAGTTGATCTTTGCTTTTGCCTGCAAAATAATACTTCATTTTTATTAGAAATCTAATTGACTCATTTAAGGAACACTACAATCATGTGAAAACATAAATGTGTAACTAGCAGTCCTGTATTTACTCAAGCTCAAGGTAGGTATAGCTTTGAAAATTAACAATGCTTATTTTAGATCACCAACACCACTAATGCGATTTGCTTAAATGATTTTTTGTTCTATCTAGTCTTCAGAAACTTAAATGTTTGTAAAAAAAAAAGATATTACTCAAGCATATGCACCTATTACAAATGTTCAACTGCCAGTATGAGCAGGAAAAGAACCTATTCCAACAACGAAACTAATTTTATTTTAAAATAAAAATTTTCTTATTATGTAGTCCTTTGCTTTATTGCTAGTATTCCACAAATGTCATGTTAAGGTTTAATATCAGGGTTATTGATATCACAGAATGGAATACTTTGGATAACTTCATTGAATGAACAAATGGTGAAGTGAATAAAAAATGTCAATATTTCAAGCTAAACCCTAACCCCTTCTCTGAAGTCAGCCTGGTTAGTGTGTATATTCTCCATGTAAAGTATCGTCTTGGACGTTTTGCTTTGCAGTTCAGCTAAGAGGATAGTACTTTCATTCTGGAATTCTTTTATGATAGGTTAAAACAAAAGTTTAATGAATAATTTTTGTACTTAACTGTCAGTTGCTCTTGAAGGACAGGGTTACTGTTTTGCATGTAAAATGTTAAGGAAATTCCCACGCCCTAAGTACGTGTAGGAATGTAATGTTTTGTTTGTGAAAACAAAGAAATACAGAATACAAAGCCTAGAGCTACCCTTTTAAATGTAGATCTTTCATACAGCAGTGATAACTAACATAGATATCCCTAGATGTTTCTCTATATTTCTTTGTATAACATACAGAACTATAAAGTAATTCAGTTTCAGCCACCTTTTTCTTTCTCCAGTCTACTGCAAGTTCTCCATATCTTACCCACATAGGCCCATTCTCTTATTAGACATCTCTTAAGCTTCTGATACACCTCTCTCAACTAAATCCTGGCCTCTGACAAAGACCTCAACCTGCTGTCCTTCTTCTCTCTTCCTGAGCTCGTTCAATTTGCTTGTCCCACTCTTGTCCAAGTCTCTTCCTTAGCTTCTCACTGCAGCCCCTGACCAACCTCCCTCCCACAACTCTCACCCTCGTCCGCTCACTTAATTCTTCAGACACTTCAAACCTTACTTCTCACCCTCCTCTTCCTTGGATGGCTACCAGTCCCACTACTCCCTTGCTTGGTTTCCCTGCCTGACAGCAGCCCCTGTTGATCCTGGAACAGCTTGTTTCTCAAACCCAGTTTGCCATTCAACACCTTCCCCTGGGGCTTCTAAAATTTTGTTTCCCCAGCAACTTCCCATGGATCCACACCGTTAGATCACTTTTCTGTTCAAATTATGAGGCTCTTTCCAGATGCTCTGCATACCTTGGATGAAACAGAAAGGGCACCAAGAGCATTTCAGGCACAATCTGGAGCTCAGATCTGGAAGGCAGTGGAAGTCCCATGCAGCTCTAGGGAAGGACATGCTCACCACATAGAGAAGTCAAGAATTATAAATAAGAAAAAATTTTCACTGAGCTTTTATTAACTATGCTGTTCTGAAGGTTTCTTATTTCAGCCAAATTCAGGCAGATATTCACAAAGGTAGCAAAAGGCACATCTCAAGCGAAGTTCAAAATTCTGCTTCAGGGATTTGCAGTGCTTGAGCTTGTTAAAGACAGAGGTGCCAGAATTTTTCAACATAAGGAAAACTATATGCTAGTCCTTTTGCTTGGTTGTCAGATAGAATTTAACCATTTTTTACTAAAATTAAACATATCTGCCTAAGGCATACACTTAGCATGACAAATTTCAGCTTGGTTGGTTAAATTTTGGCAGAACTGTAAGCCACTGAAATACATCTCTTATTGTAGAAACTTGTACAATCCTGAAAGATGCATGTGTGTGCATGAAATATATGCACACATACACACATAAATATGTACTCCATAAACATCTGGTATAGTATAATGTGACATGGTGTAATTTCTGCCCTAACATGTTGCATATAAAATTAATAGTATTCTTCCTAAAATATCCATCCACAAGGAAAACAAGCTAAAACATGACAGAGTCACATAAAAGAGATTAGAAGACCATGCAGGATTCTCCTAGTGTAAAATCCTAATATAAGATAAATTCTGAAGATACACATATTATTTCTGCTGTGTAGATCACCCTTGCTGTGCATGTGATTTTATTACTTACTCTGTTAAACACAGTAGCAGCTGTCCTCTTTTACACCTCTAGGGGAAAAAAAAATCATAATGGATTATTCAAAAGATTTAAATCCCTTTGAGACATGGCCCTTCCAGCAATACTATAAATTCTTTTTCACTCCAAGGTTAGATGCTATGTTGGCCTTGATTTAAAACCCAGGATTCTGTAGAAAATGGCAATGATATCCAGCTCTGACAAATTGAATTGGTCTCAAGGTATTGAAGGATGACTAATAAATCTGAGACTTGATCCTGAAACTTTTGTACACATGCATTGAGTCTCTTTCTTTTTGAGACATTTGAGATACTGTTAAATATTAAAATCATGTCATACCAGTGATCTATTTAATTGACTTAAGCCACGTTTATTATTTTCCTTCAGGATAGAATTGGAAACTTTAATGAAGTTTGAGTGAATATATCTTGCCTGCATGTTAGTAACAACTATAATTTTCTTTGAGTCAACGCTACTAAACATTTCATCCACTAAAGCATATAAGAAAGAATTTTCATGTAGGTAAAGAGGATTACATATGCCAGACTGCTGGCATATTTATAGCGTTAGAGAACTTCTTGTTTTTAGGATGGGATCAATGTATATTCAGTATCCAAAGAAGAATCACTGGGGTTTGACTGAAACCAGCAACCGTGAGGCTTATGTTTTGTGATCACATTTATATTCAGGTTGTAGACATTTCTGTAAGGGCCAGTTGGTCATCCCGCATACTAAACAAGCTGTCCGAAGGATGCATAATGCAATGACCTGAGTTTGCAATGGAGTGAAGAACCTAAGATTCAAGTAAGATATTTGTGAGTTTAAACTGGATACTTAACTATCAATTCAAATTTTAAATTGGTCTAATTTCCTTTGTATTTTCAATCTAAAGTGGCTTTCCCTTAAGAGGACTCCTTACTTCCCCTAAGAACTGTCCTTTGATCAAATAATGCATAGAAACTGCTGCAATAATTGTGTGTACTGGAAAACATCTAAAGATGGCCAAGGAATTATATAGCAGCCACTAGCCTTGCTGTCCATCTGCACAAAATTTCAACATATTTTTTAGTAACTAATGAAAAGCCAGTTAAAGCGATTTTTCCTACCCACTTCGTTCTGGGTAACCACAAAAAAGCAACTTTTTCCCCAAGTCTTATCATCGTCCAAATAGTCCTTTTACCTCTTCTTACTTTCTTTCACCAAGCTTGATCTTTAGTTCTTTTCATAGTGGTCTCTTCCCTATCACCTATTAACCACACTTACTTTTTAAGGTTATAAACTGTGATCTCGTGCACCTTAAAAAATACCTAGATTGTTAATAGGGGGAAAAAAAAAAAAAGGCAGTACATTTTTTTCTGGATAAAAACAAAAGGAAAATCATCTTAACTTTTCTTATTTCCCTATTAAAAGCAAAACGTCACTACCAGTTAAACCTGAAATACGCATCAGCGTAAAGAAAAATAAAAAATTACTTCAATTCTTCTGTTAACTTGTCTCAGACTATGTGACATGTCAATCAGGTCAACAACCTTGTTTAACAAACACAGAAAAAATTTATCATTAAATTGGGAATCCTTTTAAAAAAATCTTTTAACACAACTCTTCAATTAATTAAAATCTAATGGATGTAGCTTGCATCTCTGGAGATGTTCTTCCAGTCTTCTTTTTGCTTGTTTAGTACTACTATTGCTTGTTCTGGAGCTGGTACATTGTGGAAAGCCATATAAAAAACAAGGTCACTGGTTGGCAAATGTTAATCTCATCTGTTACTCACATGTTCTGAATGTGAAAAACTGCTAACAGAGAAATTAATAATTACAGCAGGATCACCCTCAGCATTTGTCTGGACAGCGTGTCTCTTGCTCCTCTATTAGCCTGATTTCAGAGTCCTCACATAATAGCTATCAAAGTGTATCAGAAACATAATTTTGAATGCACTCTCGCAGTAACACTTCTGTGGCTTTAGAATCACAGCTCTGGGAATTTTGCCTGTGAAAGAGAGCCCATAATTTTACAAGGCTTGAAGCCTTACTTCGATAATATAAAGATAATTTGGTACAGCTGCGGGATCAAAATATCTGGTCTGGCTTCTCTCTTGTTGCTAACCCTCTTCTTGGAATGAGGTAGCTTCAGCTTTGGCTGATATTGGAGACAACCCTAGCAGCATACCAGCAGCTATTGGAATTTCAGTGTTCAGAGGCTACTGTGATGGAAGGAAATGTAGTGTCCAGGGAATAAATCCAAAGAAGCATCTGAAATGATACTTCACATGAAGAATAGGTGTCTAAATAAATTAAAAAAAAAAAAAATCATAAAGAAATCTTCTGCTCCAGGAACTGCAAGACCATTCTGAAGCCTGTTTTCCTTTCTGTTGTAATAAACACCATGGTATGGGGGAAATGCAGGTGTCAGACCCATCAAATTCTGTAGAGGCAGAAATGAGTTTTGACTTTGAGCATCTGGGGGCAAGGTTGGATCAAAGTCACTTCTGACACAGAAAATGGAGAGTTTAAAGGAGTAGCTGCTGCTCCTGCTTCTGATGAGGAAGATCAGTGGCCTGAGCCCGTTTAATCACTCATTTTAAGTCTGAAC
>VXBO01004451.1:37407-69426 GCA_013400135.1 Rhinoptilus africanus | reverse complement strand
AAACTCTGTCATTTCCTCCTGTTTGAGCTAAAAGACTTCATGTAAATAAACACCTTTTCTTTGCGTGACAGTCTGTGACAAAAAATTGAATCCAACTTGAGGATGTAAGACAGATTTGTTCTTACCTCTGCTGTCCCCATGATTCATTATCAAAATGTTTGTCAACAATCTTGGACTAGAGTGTAAAGGCTCTTTCTTGTGTAACTGATATTATGCGATTGGAACAGCTCCAGCAAACTATTTAGTCCATCCAGAATAGCCATTAGTCTGGTGCTTAAAGCACATGCACGCAAGTTCAAGGCTCAAGTTGCTTGTCTGAATTTTGCAAAGGAAAAATTTACACTCATACTTCCCAGTTTTGTCTCAGACAGGACAAGATGAAAAAGGCAAAAGAGTCAGAAATATTGGTATGAAAGGAAAGATGTTATCCACAAAATTGTATTAATGATTATATTCTATGAATAAAATATATTCTATGACTGTGTTGTTCACTTTACTAACCATTCCCATGTATTTTCTTTCAAACAAATGTGCCATGTCTTTGTAAGTAAAAGCTGCACATCTTGGGGAAAACCAATATGCAATGTTGAGAAAAATGTTGCTATTTTTCTTTTACTGCAAACCACAAAGATACACTGAACAAAAAAGAAAATATTTAGAAGCAAATGATCACCATCTGTGTAAAATGCATCTCCAGGTGTACTATACTTTGTTGCTTGGATTTGGGCAGGAACTTTTGCAAAGTATTTTTGCAAAACCATAACATTCTGATTTTGAGTATGTTAATACCACCACTGCAAATATTTTCTTAAACAATATAAATCCAGCAAGCACCAAAGGTCGATACCTCCTACATCTTAAAAAAAAAGTCTAATCATTCTATTAGTCCATGGTTTAAATCCAGGATCTCCTTCAGAAGATCCTCCTCAGGTCTTCTGAGGTCTTACAGCCAATGCCTGTAGGGGCATAGATCCTCTGTAAAAGATTCAGGTTTTAGATTGTGCAAAGTTTTTTTTTTTCAACTCTGCTCCAGGTGCATGACCTTCAGAAATGGGGGTGTTTTAAATTATATTGCAGGGCTTCTGGCCACACAGGCCTAATCTGTTTTTCTGGATAATTCTGCTGAAGTTTATAACTCTTTCCATGCGGCACAGCTGTATGATCCTTCCTGCACACCTCTATGCTTTGAATTCTTCTCTGGGGCCTATCAGATGAAAATGAAGGCACCAAAAATGATGAAGTAATGAATGTCTAGATGCTGAAGTATTGTACTCACTCCAAATTTTAAATTGGACTAGTTGGAGGTTTTTTTTCTGGTGTACAGTAAGAAAAAGTGACTTTTTTTTTTGTAAAGTACTTTACTCACCAAATGTCTGGAGATATGAATGGAAAAACATGAAGTGCCTTGAGAAAGCTGAGTGTCTGTAAGTTTAAAAGCTGGTCAAGACTCTAATAAAAGATTTTACCAGATTTCTAGAGTCTGAAGGTCTCCTGGGAATCTTCTAGAGCTTTAATTTCAGGAACTACAATGAAGAAACTAGTGTTTGTTTTAGAGAAAACAACATTTTATTTCAACAAGAGTTCTACATCATAACAGGGATTCCTTCCTCTTCCTCTCTTCTTCTCTTCCTCTGTTTCACTCACAGAGTTTATAGCAGACTATCATTATAGTTTCAATCTTGAAACTTCAGCTTCCATCCCCGCAAATGTGAAAGAGATGGAAGAATTGTAATGTTACTCCATTTTTAGCAATAACAAAACCAAAGGTTTAGAACCTTAGGTTGACCGGTATTTGAATAAGAGAAAGCAGTTGGGAAAAGTTTTTTTCTTTAAATCTCACTGAAGTTTTCTTTACATGCTCAAAGCAAATTAGTATAATAAAACATTAAAAGAAAATCTTAAATATATTTCATTACATACCTTTTAAGTACTTTCTTTCACTTTTATCTTTCTTTTAGGTACTGTATCTTGGCATCTTTTGCCCATAATATTTGTTGCCATGAGCAGTGTTTTCAGTCCTTGCACTGTGATTTAACCTTTTCTGTTCCTGAAAAATCTGAATCTCTATCCTCGAACAACAGAAATTCAATTTGTGTTCCACCCAACTAGCATAACTGGTTATTTTCTGTAAGCTGAGATTCTGGTATTGTTTATGCACTACATATTAACCTTTTCTTTCAACCTTAGGGAACGTATTTATATTCCAGCAGGGCGGGTGAATGAGGCACTATATCAGTGATAAGCAGAATTTAGGAGCCCGTGAAACACATGTAGGGTGCGTGCAGGGGGCAACTGTCACAGTATTCATAACTACATTTTTTCTGATAATGTATGCTCAGGAAGTCTCTTCCCTTTCCAAAGGGCACATTTTCCCACAAAGGGAAAAAATGTATAGGATCTACACTCTGAAACAGATTTAATCTACTGCTGTTATCAGACAAATATACTGTATTACCCTGTTCACCACCATCATGCTGGAGAGCTGCCTGTTCTTAGCGAGACGGGAAAGGGAGTGACACTAGAAGGTATTTGAATTTATGTCAGCAGAGATATTTATAAGAAGGACATCACTGGATTCTTTTTTCCTTATATGTTATTGCACAGACATTTTCTCAGTTGTTCTTCTGTTCTGTGGACAAGCATTGTAGTTAAGGCACCTACATTGTTTAGATGCAGAGAACAATAATCTACTGCCAAAAAAAGTGGCTATGTTTGCAGGAAACACTGAAGTTAAATATTTTATTGCCTTGTGCTTGCAGTGTCTTTAGGGTTTGTCCCTGAGCTCGTTGCTAAAGGATCCAGGTTATGGTTGCAACTCGGGACAAAAAGGAGAGTTTATGGCCTTTGGAAGAAGGGGCAGGCCACTCAGGAAGACTACAAAGATGTTGTAAGGCTATGTAGGGAGAAAATTAGAAGGGCTAAAGCCCAACTAGAACTTAACCTGGCTTCAGATGTTAGTGACATGTTTTAGTGATGGTTTTTGTCAGTGTTAGGTTGATGGTTGGACTCAATGATCTGGAAGGTCCCTTCCAACCGAGGCAATTCTATGATTCTATGACCCTCTGGAGAAGGAATTGACGAATATAGTTATAAAACTGCTTCCAAGGCCTATTTCATAACACATGTGTAGGAGTCAAGGTAAAAGGAGCAGAGTTGATTTTGGGTGCAACATGAAACTATGTGGACATTTATGGAGTGCTGGATCTTGTCGGTGACCACAGGAGTGTGCTGTCACTCAGGCTGTAACCCAGAGCTCTCTAAGGCCATGTCCAAATTAGTCAGTCTGGGATGTCTTTCCTGGTCTTTAGTGAAGTGCACGTCCCAGATGTATTTTGACTCACTCTGGCACAAGACACAGGTAGCTTCATAGAATCATAGGATCACAGGGTTGGAAGGGACCACTGGAGATCATCTAGTCCAACCCCCCTGCCAGAGCAGGGCCACCTTAGAGCAGGTTGCACAGGAACCCATCCAGGCAGGTTTTGAATGTCTCCAGAGATGGAGACTCCACCACCTCTCTGGGCAGCCTGTTCCAGTGCTCTGCCACCCTTAAGGTAAAGAAGTTCCTCCTCATGTTTAGGTGGAACTTCCTATACTCAAGTTTGTGTTATCTCTTGTCCTATCACTGGGCACCACTGAAAAGAGCCTGGCCCCATCCTCCTGACATCCATCCTTTAAGTATTTGTAAGTGTTGATAAGGTTCCCCCTCAGCTGTCTCTTTTCTAGACTAAAGAGACACAAATCCCTCAGCGTTTCTTTATAACAGAGGTGTTCCAGTCCCTTAATCATTTTTGTAGCCCTTTGCTGCACCCTCTCCAGCAGTTCCCTGTCCTTCTTGAACCGGGGAGCCCAGAACTGGACACAGTACTCCAGATGTGGCCTCATCAAGGCAGAGTAGAGGATGACTTCCCTCGACCTGCTGGCCACACTCTTCTTGTTGCATCCCAGAGTTTCTTCTGCTCCTCTTCTTCCCCATACCACGATTTCCATGGGAAGAAAATTGGGAGTACAGCTCCTGTGGGAGCTGCAGTATGTTACGTTCAGAGCTCTGATTAGGAAGATTGCCGTTACAACTGACAGAGCAACTAGCCCACAGACAAGATATAGCCTCAGTGGGCTCAAGCCCAGTGTACCAAAGTACTTTGAAATTATAGCATCTTCTCGCAATATCTGCACTGCCTGTTGTGATGTCTGAGGAGCAGCCAAGGTGTCATAAAAACCTGTGGATGAATAGCAGTGGTGCTGAGCTAGACCGACAATAAAATATAACTTGCTCTACGAGGTGTTGTACAGAATCTCACTTCTACTTGCTGAACCTGAGTTCTTGGGCATACCTCAGAACCTTAACTTCTGTTTTCCTGCTTAGCAAACCTGTGACTGATCATTCTTTCTGAATTTTGAATAAGCTTGCTTTGTTATTGCATCTGTTTGATTAAAGAAATGCATTTGACAAATTCAAAAAATCTTCATTAGCAAATATGTTTTCAGGAAGAAAAACTTCAGAGAATTTCACATCACAACAACAAAAGAAATGCAGACTTCCCCTTCCTGCCATCCCCAAAGATCTGAAGGTTTCTCAGAAATTCAGAACATTCCCCTCAGGTCTTCCATCCCCAACAAAGACAGCCTCCTATTTCCTTTAACACACTGCCTAATGAAAAATAGTAAGTACTCTAACATAAAAGATTTTTAATCATCCAAAGTGGTGGCTCTGTAGTACAAATCAAGGAATTAGCAGCAACTGATTTTACATAGGAGATAGAACAGAAGTGCCTTGGGGCAAATCAAAAGCCAATCTGTACTTCTATAAAACTGTGAGTCTGAATTTCATTCAGCGTACAACTTAAACATGCTTTTCACAGTAATTCCATATATAATGTGCCATTTTTTTGAGTTGGAATAAATTAAAATATACCTTTCATTATTAAATATTATGAAAACCTTAAACTGATCACATCTCTCTTTTCTAGATCCTTCTTTCTGTACTACGCAGCTATTGTATCAACAAAGTATTTGCTTTGATACCCATGATGTTTTGTATTCTTTCATAAGATCCTTTTTTTCCATCAGGTGTGAACATTGCATACAATGCTTTGAAATTGCACTTGAGTTCTGTAGGTAGCTCAGGAGATAAGTTTAGGGATAGCAATGGAAGGGGAAGGAATAAAGGAAGGAAAGGGGAAAGGGAAAGGGGGAATGAAAAGCTGGGACAGGTGTCTCTTCTCAACAAATATTTGGAGAGAATGGAACAGTGTATCAGGTTGGAGGGTTACGGTTTTGCTTCCTTCTTGCATTGCAGCTACACTACTGTAGAGGCTTTTCTGAGGAAAGATTCTGTGGAAACTTAAATGAAATTAATGGAAACATTTTCTTTCCCATGTATCACCACTCCTTTGCATCATGCAGGGACATAATCTAGTAGAAGCATTTTGCTTACTTGAAGCAACAAGAAAGTATTTAATTAATCCATTTTTTTTTTAATACGTGGAGGTTTTGTGATATATAGTTAGTCACTGTGTAGACTTTTATGATGTAGTTTCTCATCAGCATGACAGGCCCACCAATTTCATCCTAAATTACACCTCATTTTAATTTGATTCTAAATTATAACTCCTGTTAATTGTAAAGGGGAAATAAATACAGAATAGCAGGGCAAGTATGCAGCAAATATTAAAGAGTCCACAGCCAACACAAGACCATAATGTAGTCATGCAAATCTGCATGTGGGTCACCTGGCATATGAGTGAGTACATTTTTTACACGTCTTTTTCTCCATACTCTAGCTACATCTGCCCTGTGCAAATGAAAGCACTTTGGATTGCTCTAACAGGAGTTTCAATCTGAATGTGAATATTGTCTAAATTAGAAAAAACATTATAATCGTGCTGGCAGTAGTTTTACAGTGGGTACCAGTGGTCAAAATTGTTTAGAGGCCAATGAGAATCAGATATAGGGCCCTTAAAAATGTGATCACAATATAGTTAATCACATCTGCTTGTGTATTCACAAACCCACATTGCAACAAAATTAGGTAATTTGCAAATATAAAAACTGGATAACCAAATACACAAGATTTACATATACAAATACTTGTACCTGAAAATATTTTGGTTTGTTATTTAGAAGCTTATTCAGAAAAATCTATCACAATTCAGGAGATAGCATCTGGAGTTATAACAGATAATTTCATGGAAATATAAAATCTCAATAGGTATAAAAAACCCCGCTAACCAGCACTCTGAATCCTGTGGGTTACTAGGAAAAGAATGACACAAGTATTTGCAATTTAAGAATCCATGGTGCACCTGCATTTTAATACAGTACAATTCTGGTTGTTCAAGGCCAGAAATGATGTGGTACTGTTACAGAAGATACAGATAAAAGTAATGACAATGATCACAGGATTTATTTTAACTGTGGAATAGACTGAGACTGTTTAACCTGTAAAAGAGACAGATCAGGAAGAGTGTAAGAGTAGTCTGTAATTGCGAGTGGCACAGGGAGTAATTATTCACAAAAAAAGAAAGAAGGGGCATCAAATGAAATTATTATTAGAGATGAAGAATAAATATCCAAAATTTGTCTCATATTCTCTATAAAACTACTATGACCACCTCTGAAGAATGATATGAGATCAAAAAATACTAGGTTTCATTCGGTAGTGCTATTCTTATGGGGACTTTTACATATGACCGTTCCATGTAAGTGTTTGTAATAAATGTCTGTTACAAAAACCATTTTAATCTTTAAGCTTACCATTGGTAATTCAAGAGTGTGCTAACTGTAAAGCAGCACAGGATATTTTCAGATAATGTCCTTTTGCATTCATTCTATATTGTTCTGAGGGAAAAGTAAAGTCTACTAAGTTTGTTAGCATTAAGCAGATAACGGTTTCTAAAGTATTTGAATTCATATAATGGCATTTTCAAGAGCAACTGTGAAATTTTAGTTTCATACCTGAAATAAGTGCTGCAACACTCACTGCTTTCAAGCACATTCACTCCCTCGTGTAAACTGAGGGTCCCCAATTCACTTAGACCTTAATTTGTAAGCACTAGGTTTTGAGAATCTTGCTAGAGGATAATTTTATAATATCTATGTATCTGAGAACAGAAATATAAATTACTTCAATTTTTATTCATTTTACTTTCTTTTTTTTGTTGTTTAAATTTTACATTTTAGCAAAAAATATTTTTGTTTATGTGAAAAATGAATGAGCATTAGAACTGTTTATGTGGGTATTTCATCCCCCTTTCACTGTAATGCTTGGTTTATTCTTAGATGTATTCTACCATTAGATTGTAATTAAGCTCATATACTGCTTGATCTACAGTTTAAAAATGTTCTTGAACATTTACTTTGAAGGGAAAGGACATACAAGGTTGGCAGAACAGATTTTCTTTGGATTTTCTACAGCTGTAATATAAAAAGAGGTTTCACATACAAAATTGGCTAAATCATCCTTGAATAATAACTCATGGATTTTCAAACTAGAAACTAACTCAAATGAGACATATGTTGGTAGTCCCTTTTTAGAAGTTTCAGTTCCAAAACTGAAATCCACTTGCAACTGACAAGTAATGTGTATTTAGCTAATTAGATAGTTAAAAACTTTCTGGGAATCAACAATGAAAAAAGCAAGTGAAAAGGCTGCGTGAGGCAGAAACCTTCACCAGGAAGATCATACTCCTCTTAGCAAAGAACTCAGGACACTGATGACTAGCTAAAATACACCTACATGTTCTCACACACACACGTGCACGCACATAATGACACACACACTTCTTGTTCAGGAATAGTGATGTTTGATTGTCAAGTTTAGGCCCCAGAAAGTCCTTTGAGGGGTTAGTGCTATATCAGAGAAAATGCTATTAGGAAGTATAGCAGTTTTAGCTGTGGATGAGCCTTCTCTGTAACAATTACATAATTTAGACTAGAAGCATTATTGTTCTTGGTGTTGGACTGATAAGAAGAGAGGTTTTATTCTATGTTGATTAAGACTAATACTGTTAATTGAACTAACAATAAATTCTTAAACATTCACACAAATGCTGTGTCCCCTTTTTGGAGATAGCAAGAATTTGCATGTAATGATGTTTGTCTCTTGGTTGCAAGACTGAAAAGTTTCAACTTTTGCTAACTTGTTTTTCTTTTTATATAGTGAACCTTGATTCTGCTCAGCAATAATTTGTAACTGGAGAACAGCCTCTTGCCTCTATTTGTCCACAGTATAGCCTGTGTCTTGATGGCTGAGACAACTCCTCCTGTGAAGAGAGATACATGTCTGAGAAAGACAGTTTTTTTGTGACACAGCACTAGGAAAGAATCATCAGAGGTTAGATTCATGCAGGTAAAGTTGACATCAAAACCTGTGGTTGTGAACAGAAGCATCTATAGCTGCTGTGGTCTGTGTTCGGAGGATCTTCTGTGTCATGCATAAATGATGACGTCTAGCAGACTAAGCCCTTCTGTGGACTTGGATTCTGTTCATGCCTTCTGCAATATCAGGCATTTAACTTTAAGGTCTTGAATTTAGCATTCCACAACAGAAACCTCAGCAGAGTAAAGGCGCTGCTGGCACCTCTCCACTTGCCCTGCTCTTTACCACAGAAATCTGTAGTTCTTTGATGCTTTGACATAGAAAAAGATGTCAACAGTATAAAATTTTACAGTGTACCATGCTATAAAACATTCTATATGTTGACTTCAGTAGAAGCAAAGTAAAATTAATGACATCTACTAAGACACTTTAAGTGTAATTATTCAACATCTTTTTCTCAGACTCTCAGTACAATACATCATGTTGTGAAGAACTTTCAATTTGCTTATTTTCTTCCTATGGTATCAAATATAGGAAACTCACATAAATAATTCCTTCAAAATAATCAGAGTCAACAGAGCATTTACAAGTGATTAAGGTGAATTAAATTTCATTGTGTGCTGCAATCCTAAACAAATTTCATACTCACCTGAGTCTGTTTCACAGCAAATCAATAATACTAAAGACTTTATTTGAACAGACAATATATAGTTTCCTATTCCTGTTCAGTGGGCATATGAAACTATCAACTTCAGTTAATGAGAATTTTTCCATAAACATTGATGGGTGGAAATGTTTTCTTTCCTGTAACTGACTTTGCCATCTTGCATCTGCCATCAGCTAATAGGCTTGAATATTAAAAAGCACTGTCCAACACCCGAGAAAGACTTTTATGGTTTTCAGTGGTCTTTGGGCAAGTATTCAATGATTCAGTACAAACTGAACTACTGCCAGACTGTTTTCAGGTTTCATTGCACAGCTATCGGTAGGATTAAAAAGTTACAAAAACTCTACTGTAGACATTATTAAATATTCATGTGATACCACTGCTGAATCAAGTGAAAACATTAAATATATAGCAAAGGTGACAGCATACCACTGCTGAAATCCACTCTCTTCTTGGGAATCAGCGTGTCTATACGTCATGCCTGTTCTTAGGGTGCCATTAATTTCTGCCTATTCACAAGTCTTCAGAAAGCATCAGTATTCTAAAAGATTTTCCTAAGGAATAAAAGAGGCATAATAATTTTCAAATGGTATACAGATGTCATTGGGTGAAATAACTGATGAGGAAATACTGGAAGATTCTAAAATTTCCTATCCAATTGTCAGTGAATTATTTGTGTTTATGAGCCATCCTGCATATACGCCTTCAAGGAGAATGTTCCCAAATGATAATATGTATTGCAAAATTTCATAGAAAGATGAGAAAATGAAGATATCTTCAAATATTAATATAGATGTAACAGAGTTTTAAAGTATTAAAAATGTGTGGGGCAAATTTCCCATAGTAAGTGAGATATCATAATCTGGTGGTCTGTCAGCTGAATAGTTTGAGAGTGCAAGGAGGAGCAAGGTGAGTTGCTGTCTGAGTCTTGTTATGAGTGTGTGTCTCCAGCCCTGTCTCTGGCCCTTCACCATGGATAGATCTTGGCCCTGTGGTGTAACCAGATTGTCTCCTGGACCCCTTGGATGTATGCTGTATGTAACATTGTCCCTGGCCCTGTCTCCTGGATGGAATTTGGCCTCGTGCTGTAACCTTGTCTTCAGCCTGGTCTCTGACCCTGTCTGCTGTTGCTCCCAGCTCGATTCCATGGAAGGACCCTCGACCTGGTCAATGACTTGGTTGTCTGTGCCTGTTGACAGACCCCATTACTAGCAGCTGGCTCTGCCTGCTGTGTTCAGTCCATGTGGGACTGGGTCCTGTTGGTGAGGATAGCCTCAGGTGGAGCCACCTTCAGTTCTGGCTTGTCCACTCTCAAGGAGCAGCCCTGCTCTTGCTGTTCCCTGATGCGCACCTTTGAAGCTGCATCTTCCTGGAGGGGTTAGAGGTCTAGTGAACAGTGATGAGTATTTTTACTGTTATGCACAGGCAAGCACAGGATTCATGTGACAATTTAAGCACAGAGAAGTCACAGAGCATCATGTGGCACTCTGAGTAAAAAGGTAATTTGTACATCCAGAGCGGAAAAACAGAGCAGCTATATTTAATGACAACAAATGAACAGCAATATAAAAAAAAAATTAATGATAACATAATTGGTGAATTTCACTTCGTGCATATGACTAGAACTTGGCTTTTAAAAAAAAAGAAGGGGGAGGGGGATTCCATTAGGGTTCTCTACCATTCGGTTTATTTATATATTCTGGACACATTGGGAATTTTGAAAATATTTTTAATTGTAATCTTTTCTGAGCTGAGCAGGAAGAAAAATTGAATGTGAAAAATCAATTTTTTAATGCTTTGTTTTCAATCATGTCACGTTAACTGATCCAGATTGGTTATTATAAACATAATCTTGGGTTTGTAAATATATAACAAAATGAATTTATATTTTCCAGAATTCATTTTAATCTGCATGTGTTAGTTTTTTAATGGGTAGGCATAAATATATTTCTATTGTGTTCTAAACAAATACAATTCAGTTTATGCCACTCACTTTCTTTCCCTTAGTAAAATCCTTATGCACCAGCACCTGCTTCTGACAACGTAAGCAAGATGAAGCACGGCTGGAATTCACAGCCATAAATGAAATAGACTGAAGGTTCAGCGTGGCTGCAAAGGAGATACTATCCTGCAGTTTATTGCATTCTGAGTCAGGGAACACGGCCTTTATAGCACTATTACCAATGAATTTTAAATCACTCCAAAGTTCAAACTTCACTGAAGCATCACATCATACGTTGAAATCAGATGACCATTTTGGCTGGCAAATGTCATCTATATTTCAGAAAACATCCATGTTCTAATCAAAAATGAATTAACAGACATGGAAACTTCAAGCACCATTTGTCATCTGAAACTCATGTTCATTAATATGCCTCATATCTGTAACTCTGAGAAAAGCTAAGTCAATTCCCAAATTACCATAACATTCAAAACTAAACAGTAATGCATTTTAAAATGAGTGTATTGAAAATTGAATGCCAACTGAAAATAAATGATGGTACCTTTTAAAATTAAATTACAACAGACTTTTTTCTTTGTCCTTTCCCCTGTTGTCATCTTCAGTTAGTCTAGCTGTCCAATTCTTACCATATTTACCCTTTGACAAGAAGGGCTTAGAATATAAAAAAATATAAATAGAATATAAAAGACAAAACCACTACATAATTTTTCTTAATTAAATACTTCATAACTATCTTAACTTATTATAAAAATCCATTACGTAGAAAGGAGTTTCTTAATTTTTCTGTTTTCTCATGGTTCTTGTACTACATCCTCCCCAATGAAACTCACACACAGCTGTTTTTTTTATTTTACTTTGTCCATAAATATCATTATTTGATATGTCTGTATATACTCTTTACAGGGCTTGTACAGCTGAATATACATATTTTTTGTAAGCTTGGCACACATTTAAAAACAAGCAAATAAATAATATGTTTACTAAAAAGAAACCGGAAGAACAATACAGTTTTTCACTATGAAAATTTGGATGTGGGCAGGGAAAAGTGAGTAGCTGTGAAAAAAAGAAATGTGAACCACATGTTGATTAAATATTGATACTGAAAATTGAGGCTTTTTTCATATATGTTAAAATACTTCCTTTTTGCTAATGTTATTCCCAAAATACATCCAACCACATGTCAAAACATGAAAAAAAAAAAATCCAGCCCCTGCATACCTGACAATAAAATTTAGTAAAATAGGGTTGTAAATTCCAGGGAAATAGGAATTATAGACCAGGTTTTTTTAACTCTAAATGGGAGACAGTTACAGAATAGATTTATGAAGTCCAACAAATTACTTTTCTATATTTTTTAGATGTCTAAATTTTTTAAACTTTCCCGGTATTTTTATTTTTCACTTGCATAATGCCTAGCAGAGCATAGCTCTCACTACTATTTTGCGTCCATAAAGCAGTAGGTTGCAAAGTATGCAAAGAATGAAACTAAACTGTTTTGACTATTATTTACAAAATATTATTTTGGTGATTCTCATTCTTTCCATGTTCTTTAGTTACCATTCCCATTTCAACTTAAAGGATTATATCTGCTTGTACTGTGATATTGACAGATGTTTTTTGCCTGGTGTCATACTTGAACAATAATCATTTTAGACTACTTTGGCAATTTAGCATAGAACAGCTTTCTTTATTTGGCATCCTTCTGTTTGCCATTGTGGGGCACATTTTTAAATGCAACCTCTAATTTTGCACTGGCAATCAATTACAGATGCAAATAATAGGAGTATTTAGATTTCCAAATACCTGATTACAGGCACAAATCATGTAGTTAAACTCTAAACACTATTGATTGTGACCACAAAATGAGTGATTTAATTGAAATCCACTTTATATGTTTGACCCAGAAAATTTTAAATAAACAGAATACTACTTCTGATGTTTAGAACTTATGCCTCCATGTCTATTCTTTTTTCTTTCTTTCTTTTTTTGGCTGTTTTCACAAAATGCCTATCTGCTGTGGCTTTTTTTTAGTAGTGCTTCATGGACATTTAGTAACAGAGAGTTACTGAGATTTTAATGGCTGAACAAATATGATGATAGTGCTTTCCTCACTTTGACCACAGGTCACAAAAACTACAGGGTGAGTCAAAGAAATCATCTCCACGTAAAATTCTTTTTTTTTCTCTGTGGGAATTTTACCAGAAAAAGGAGTGCAAAGCTGAGATCTTCTAATAAAATCTAATTGAAATAAAGTATATGTGCATTAGAAAATGTCTTTCTATTCTTTTTTTCTTCCACCTTCCTCCCTGTGAGTAGTTACTGTGCTTGAATTGGAATCAGAATTGTATCGTGTTGCTTTAGATGTAAAAATGCTTTTCTGTGCAGAGATTATCAATCATGCTGAATTATGTGGATGATTGTCATTTTGTGCAAACATTTGGTAAGAAATACGTTGAGACCAACGCATTTTCCTTGTCAACTCAAAGAAATGATTTGAACCCAGGTCTCCAAAAGTAAAAGACTTTAAATGCACCAATCCACTGGGTCACTGAGAGACTGAAACAAATTACGGCTGTTACACATTTTTAACCATAAGAAATGGTAGATGTTATTTTCTGCATGTATAGTGACCGTTATGAAATAAATATGCACGTGCCATTTGGTAGATGAAAGATTAATGAGAGACAAGTCCTCGAGTCAACATTTATGGGCTAGAAAAAGGTAATTGTCCAATTACAGACTTTCTGAAATGGCTTTGGTCTTATGGGGCATGCCCTGGGGAAAAGTCACAGGATTACCACAATAGATTAGTTTAGAATTTGTCTTCTATATCTTATTTTGACAAGAAACAGGCATTGGAAATTCTGCTGCTCTTCCAGCGCATTGGCATACGTTCACTAATTCTGAGACAGCTATTCTGATTCAGCTCTCCTAGGAATACGAGATCCTAGTGATCAGTGTAAAACTAGGGCCTCAAATGTTACAGGTGAATATTAGCCTTGGTTTTAAACCTCCTCCAAGTTTCTGGGATGGCAAAATTTGAACTGTGAATCTTACCCCTTCCTAATAACTTTTCTTACAGAAAGTTAACATAAAGCTAATATTTTAAGTACAATAAAAAAAAACCAACACAGTGCAAGGAATAATTTTTTTGTGCTTTTTTATTTTTGGCTTTTTTTTTTGTTTTTTTGAGATGCAGTAAGTATTACTTAGGAGATGCATCAGTAAACCATGGTAAAAGTATAGATGCCTCACAAGAAATCTGATAAAACCAATGTTTATAACTTTTAAAAATGTCTACATTTCCAGAATACAGGTTTTAATTCACCATCCTTCAAATGAGTCTTTAAAGGCTGAAAATGCAGCTAAATATTATCCCAATTACGAAAATTAATAAATCACACTCATTAATTTTTTAAATTTTAATTACTACAGAAGGGCCTGCCTACTGCCTAGAACAGTCTGACATTGAGGTAAAACTGCTCTTTCTAACCTAGGAAGCTCATACAGAGGGTAACAAAATCTAAAAAGCAATGCATACAAGGCCACTGGAATATTGCCTATCTTGAAAGGAGAACACTTTTTCCCTTAAAAATTTCTGCATAAAATATAGATAATTGGAGCTGATGTAGAGTGCAAATCACTGTATTTGTAAGCTAAAGCCAGTATGGACTGGGGAAGTGAGCTCAAATGAGTGAATGTTAATTCTTTGCTAAATTTTGCTGTATAAGACCTCAGCCCTCAAATATGTATATTCGTATTTAATTTCATGCAGATGAATTCTATTTTAAAGGTTTCTTTTAAAAAAGCCATATCTGCTATCAAATAGGCAATCTTTCACTTCTAGAAAGAAGCATGACTCTTAAGCTTTATCACACAGGTGGGTAAACACTTGCATAGAGGTTTTTGCCAGCTTGCAGTATTTCGGTTCTTAAACACATTTAATTACGGACGAATTTCAGTGGATCCAGTCTTGGATTGGTCTTGGACTTCAACTACTCTTACATTAAGCTTCTCCAATATTATATTATTTGCTCATGACGCTGTCAGTCAAATTACAGACATAAGGTTTGTGTTTCATGTGACTCCAACTGCTTAAAAATCAGGAGCAAAGCTTAAGCTGGTCATGGGGTTCCAGCTGTCATTGCAGAGAAAGGTAGGCACTCTGCCAATGTCTCTTTTGATCTCAGACACTCCCTGCAGAAAGGAAGGAGTTTCCCACTGAAGAGGCCTCTGTTTCTCCTTGAACAGGTGAGGAAAACCTAGATTTCAGGTTTAGATCAAACAAACCATTTTTAAACTATTCTCATGCAAGAATTTAAAAGAAAGAGTTAAAGTGCTGCTAAGACTCATCTGAAGAGTTTTCTCTCTGATACAGCACATTCATTCTGATCCTCCGTTGAGAAAATAAAACAAGTCATTAGTTCTTTGAATGACCTTTAAGCTAAATCTTTCGTCCTTTCTAATATTAATTAACAAACAGATAGCTTCCGTTTATGAGTGTTTCTCTGCTGTTGCTTTCTTTTGTTCTCTGTTTCAAGTGAATCCAATTAAAATACTGCCTATTTTTCATTCAGAAACAGTTAATGAAGATGAACTTCAGATGAAATGAATGAAATCGTACCTCACAAAAAAATATGACAAGAGTCTCTGATTGTATTTCCTGTCTGTTTAAGATGTCAAGTAATTGGAACAGAAATCTTAAAATTATTAAATTCTAATTGATTCCCAAAGCTATGCTCAAAAGTAAGTAGTGAAACATCTCAAAAACTAAGTGGGAATTAATCCTACAACATATATTAGTGGATAATCAGATGAAAGAACAAACATCTTCATTTTTGGTATTTACCTCTACTTTTACAGAACTTGTTATTTACCACGTACCAACGTATTAATCTAGAGTGCAGCATAGAGAGGAAAATAAAAAACAGACAAAAATTAAAAACTCTTGGTTTTAAGGAAATCCCGGGCTTTCCAAACACAGTGCTTGTGTCTTTTTCAAACTCTGAGCAGAAAGATGTCAAAGTTAATGTTTAATTTCAGATAATTTTGTGGACAAGTAATTTTTATTATTCAGCTATTGAAGAAGGTCACTTAAGTAGGTAATCAGAATAATTAAATTACCTCCCCAGAAGTCTCTGTACTAGACCATGTTCAACAGTATTCACTTAGGTCATATTATCTGCATGAATATCACTGAGTACATCTCCTGAAGTATCTTTTTTTAATCAAAAAAGACATCCATTGGTTACATATTGCAATGGCTGTGAAAACTTTCATACCTACAAGGTGATGGATATTCACTTAGCAGCAGACATGGCCCGGAAGCAAGTGTTAACAGGTAGATTCTCTTATATGAAATTCAGTGTGCGTGAAAGGCAGCAGCCTCCTAGCTGTGTTCCGTGCACACAGTTACAGTGCTTTCCCAAACTGTGCCATTCTGCTCTGCACGTCGGTTTTAATCCAAAATAACCTGGAAGAAGACCTTATCAGGACAGTATAATTTCCACAAGTAATCATTTTGTTCCTACTGTTTGACAAAGACAAAGAACATCCATGTCCATAGTGGTGCTAGCAATGCGTTTCCATACTGGAATTTACAAAGATTTCTTATTTATTCCACATCAGAAGAGTAAAATAAATGTAAATTTTAAACAAGCCAAGAGCTGAAAACAGATTTCACAAATCTGAGGTCTGCATGATCCTAAAGATAGCCTTTATTTCCTTTTGTAATGCCTTAAAACCTACAAATTCACTCAGAAAAAACTGCTATTCATTCAATATTTTACAGGACTTCAGTAGTGTAGGTTAGAACTTGGGGTTTAATTTCAAGATTTAGCCTATGCAACTGAGGGAAAATAGTATGTAACATGGCTTTCTGCTATGCTAGAGGGCTGATTCAGTGGCCTCCTGTTACCTTTTGAGTGCCACTGCTGACTACAAGTGCAGAGGAGGTCCTGGATTTCAGTTGAAACACTATACATGGAAATTATAGAAATGAAGTATGTTAAGGCATTAAAAGATTACTTTTACATTACTAAGGACAGATGACTCAAACATTATGTAGAAAAGGTGGGAAAATTATTAACTTCACAAGTTAAAGTGGAAATTTCCAAATAAATGCTAGCTTTTAAATCATATCATTCTTATATGCTTATGTTCATTTACATTGTTTTATAATTAGTAACAGTATTTATTATTATTATCAGTTGTTTTACACTTCAGAGTGCCTGACACATTTGAGAGTTATGGTTTCCAGCTTTACAGGGATTCCAATTCATCATTTCTTAATTGCCTGCTTGGAACAAAATCAAGGCAATTTCCCTTCCCATCAGACCACGATAGCATTCGTCATTCACTGATCTTCAGGATCCAGTGTTTAAAAGAAGAATCTTGTCAGTCAAAGAGCTTAACAGAAGAACCTTGCAAGATATATGAAAAATGGTACTAGAGCCAGCTGATCTTAAATTAACAAAAAACCCCACGAAGCAAAACAGGGAATGGAGAGTGAAAAATAATTTTCATAATTAAAAACCCTATTTTTTAAAGAAGAAAAACTACATGTAAATATTTTAATAATAAATATCTTAGGTTTGCAGAAAAGCAAAAGTTTAGTCTTTCAGAGCAATGAATAAATTTACTTTGTTTTTGGAAAAAAAATCGAATGCAATGCAATTAATATTAAAAGTGTACAAAATAGAAGCCTTAGGGCAAAACCTAAACCAATAATTTTAAGGAAAGAGGAATAAGAATCCATAATCTCCTATCATGAAGGAACAACAGTGAAGAAGAAAGTTTGAGGAAACAAAGTATTTACCTAATAAAATGGGCAACTCTCTAAAAAGACACATCAAAGGAATTAAAATCAGTTGAGGAAGAATAGTTCTTTAAGAAACTGCACAATGATACCCACATCAAAAGAAATACTCAGATGTTTAATGTTAAGAATGTACTAAAGTGATGCACTGCATTAGAGCTTTGAATGTCCATACCATAAGAATATCATAACACAGAGAAGCTACATCACAGTTGCTTATGATAAAGATCATGTTTTACAATGCAGTGGTGCTTTCCAAATTGCTTTATGATTCAGGGGAAAACTGTGAATGTGAATGTTATATCAACACACTAGGCAGCTTTCAGATGAAATACTCTCATCTACTTACATCTGAAAAATAGCAAGATTAAATAACCAGCATTAAGAACAATTTTCCAGTACTGGAGAATACTGGTCTCATTAACATGATAGCAGTAACTTTAAAAGATTAATTATAAAAATCTATTCATATAAGTATTGGGGTTTTTTAAAGGCATATGAAAGAACTTATACAATAAAAAGCAAAACTGTTGCTCCTTTGTGAATTGCCTTCTGGAAAGCAGACACGAAATGGGGTGTATAAATGCTGTGCATACTCACAAAAATAACTTCCAGTAGTGCAGTATTGACAGGGAACATTTGGAAACCATGGCTACCAATCTAACTGACAACAAACAATGGATTGAAATTGTTTGAAAACATCAGTCTTCTCTAACTGCAAAATAATGTGCAAACTTCTGCAACTGTCACTGCCTGTGCATCAACTTAACTATTGATGCATATGCTTAGGCCACGGCAGGCTGTTAAGGGACAAAAATGAACTGAGAAGTCAAGAACAGACTTCCAAAAACTCAACATTTTCTCTTTAAGTATGATAATCATCATGTCTTTTTCCATATCTTCGCTGTACTTCATCCAAAATTTAACCTGTTTTCTTATCCTCAGGTGATCTTGACTCTGTAACAGTGCGAAGGAATCTTTTTAAGAAAGGACATGCCTGAAACTTAATTTTTCTTTTTTCTTTTTTTTTTTTTTCATTTTGTTCTCTGTGTGTGTTTGAGTTCGCAGGTGGTAAGTGTTTTCTCTCTCTTTTTTTTTTTTTTTTTTTTTTCCGTCACTACCAGATTCATTATTCTGCATTAAGGTGCAGTGAACTACATTTGTTATCTATTAGTCCTGTTACTGTCTGCATTGTTCCTCATTATTTACTGTTCTTCCTAATTTAAAATCACATGGAAATCTTGCTTTCAAAAGCATTATCCAATTCATTTATATGAACAAAAATAGTAGAGGACACAGCACTAGTGCTTACAATACCAGCATCTCACTAATAACTTCTGTTTGATTTAGGAAAGAACAGTCTCAACTTCTCCTTTTGTCCTCTTGCAGAAATTCACTTTACTGAGTTTCTCCACTGTATTTCTGGTGCATTTTAGAGGTTACTTTGAAAGAGAACTTATACAATTGTGTCCTGTCTTTTCCATATGTACCTGCAGAGCTATGCCCTTTCACTTCTTAAAGAAAAGCAACAATTTTCAGACTCTTGGATATCTGTAATGCAGAAATTGAATTAAAGTGGAAAGGAATTCCAGTGAGTTGGTGAACAGAATGATTTTTATTTCTTTGGGACTATAAGGTCTATTTATAACATTAAACATTGTACTTGTCATCAAAAAGTCAGCATTTCCCATCTGTTGCACTTACTAACTTTACCTGTGTTCACAATGTGAAATAACTATTTGCCAGAATGGGAAAGTTGGCAAACTGTGCCTGTGTTAGATAAATGGTGTTAAATTATTTAAGCTGTTTAGTCATACATTGTATGATGTAGACCTGTAAATATTCCATGTAGCAAATTTTCCAAGCCGAAGTTACTCTGACTTGTTTCACAGGGTTTGAACCCAAACATATTTTGGTCCTACTTTTCTTTGGTGCCATGCTGTATTTTAATTAACTTGGCCTCTGAACTTTCAATTCTCTTCTTTGTTGCTTAGATGAGGTAGATGTTTATTTGATTTTTTTTTTTAAAGTGGGAGTCTTTTAGTGAGCTCGCCATAGAAATATGTAATAAAATGTAGCTACTATAGCGGGAGATATTCTCACCTTCTCTGTCAAGGAAGGCTAGGTTCTGTTTCAGGGTCTGCTAAGGAATCCTGAGCTATGTTAAAAAAATAAATTTTAAAATGTAAATATAGTAAAATATTCTACAGTGCCCGCCAAATGTTACGGGTTTTAAAGCTAACCTATATTTTGATGATGGTTTTTTGTAGCTTTTGCATGAAGTGAACAAAAAATTCCTATTAACAAACAAGAATAACAAATGTTTTGCTATGTTTTCTAGGAATTTTCTAATATGCAGTGGTTTTAAGCCTGATTTTAAAAGGTGTGTTGGATTTGCCTGGCAAGGTTTTGGTAGCAGGGCCTACAGGGATGACTTCTGTGATAAGCTGCTAGAAGCTTTCCCTGTGTCTGTCAGAGCCAATGCCAGCTGGCTCCAAGATGGACACACTGCTGGCCAAGTCCAAGCCCATCAACGCCAGTGGTAGTGCCTCCACGATAACATATTTAAGAAGGAAGGGAAAAAAACCACACTGAGTGACAGCAACCAGGAGAGAGTAGTGAGAGAAACAACTATGTAAAAAGCCAAAGGCAATGAAGAAGGAGGGGGAAAATTTGTTGTTTATGAAATTTTTCTTCTAGAGCAACTACTATGCATACTATGCCATGTAAGTGGCTGGACAACGCTTGCTGATGGGAAGTAGAGAGTAAATCTTTTGTTTTCCTTTGCTTCTGCTCACGGCCTTCGCTTTTGAGTTATTAAACTGCCTTTATCTTGACCCACGAGGTTTTTTTCCCTCTTATGTCCTCCCCTCTGATATTGGAGGATAGAGCAACTTAGTGGGCACCTAGTGTCTAAACAAGGTCAACCCGCCACAAAAGGTTAAAATATCTTTTCCTGCTTACCCAGAGGCAGCCCAAAGGAATTCTGCATGTGGTTTCAACACTCATAAGAAACGCTGCACTTGCTTACACTGATAACTTTTGCTTAGTTATTTTTATTTCAATTATTCCCTACTGCAAGCACTGGAATCTGTTTGCTTTGTGAACTTTACATGCAGCTATAAAGCCACAATAAGTGGAACAGGAAGAGCACATTAAATTTATTATGAAGCTGTTGTAACAGTGCTCCCATGTGAATATATATGTGTGACATACAGTTGGCAGGAAAGAAAATAGGAATTAATAAATCAATTATCAAAGTTAATAGGGATCATCAATAAATGAAAACCCTGAGAGTGCATCAGAGGATGATTTCTAATGTATTCCATAAACAAATAAAATAGTTAAACTTTTCTGGTCATATTGATGATTTTTAAAAAAACGAACCCTCTGTTCAGCTTTTAATGAAATTTAGATTGCAAAAACACCTCACTAGAAAGCACTTTTCCTTTGAGTTCTTTTAAGTTATGCACAATCCAGTCTTTTAAATCAGCTAGAATTCAAGTTATATTGCAAAATGTCAAGAAAAAGGTAGATTTCACAGCTACGCCTTGATTTCTCTGTTTTTAATGAAGTGTGATTCTAAAGCACTAAATTGAGATCTTTATTCCCTTTAATGACTTTTATTTACAAGCAGTGCTGTGACTGGGTGACATAAACAAACAAGATTTAGTAGCACAAGAATATAAACACAGCTAGCAAACAAAGAGAAAACAAGCAAACCAGAATATCAGATAAACAAGAAAAATATATTTTTAACCTGGTAGTAAATTGGCAATTATGGATATTATACACAGGTCACTCTTTCACTGTTATTGTTCCCTCTTGGGGCTGAAAGACATGCTAAACTAAGCTAAAGGCAAAACTCTATCTTCTAGGCAGTGGTTAATCTCAGATAATTTATGAAAATATAATTGTTCATCTCCCAATCCAATTCCCAGGTTATGAGGAAACTCTTTATCAAAAGGACAGGTTATCCTGACAAAGTGTCAGCCACCAATGAACTTTTTCGCCTTTGAAAGCAAATAACGGAACATAAAGGAGACCTGGCCGCAGCTACAAAAACCAGAAAAGAGCAAAAAAGAATGACAGCTGGAGGTGACTCCAATTTTCAGGTCTAGACAGCAGCAAAACTGAAATCCATGAAAGGTTTTACATGACTTTCATCTCTGAAACATTGGTACCTTCAGAGCAGTGATTTTCTCAGGTTCCCAGCTGTGAAATGGGAATGCAAGTACTTCTCTAGGCATGCCCTAAAAGTGATGTTATCCTCATTCTTCCGTCATTGTTTTATTCAGTGAGTGGTTCCACTTGCAGTCTCCACGCACATAACCCATTAAAAAATACCCATCTTTCTCTGAAACCTTTTGTGTGTGCTGTAGAGCTCGCTTTTTTCCTCAGACTGCAAAGGATTTAAAATGTTTGTGGTCTTGCTAGGTATTTCTCATGAACCCAGATCTGAGAGAACTGTCATTTTTGTGGGTAATGTTGCTTATTTCATGTCACAGGTCTCAATTCCTACTAAATAAATTCCTTATTTAATATCTTAAGAAAAAATGCCAACAACCTGGGACATGTTTTTGATGATGCATGATAAAGCTACATCTTCTCTAATAGTCAGGTCACAATAATCCCTGTTCTGATGTTACACAGCTGTTAGCTTTTCTAATTCCAGTCAGAGAGTGAGTGTTCTGCTTTACTTTCTCACTGGATGAGATCCACTTGGTATAAACCAAAAGTCAAGGCTGGTGTTCATGAGAGAACAGGAACTGAAAGAGCTGGGGGATTCAATTCAACTTGAAAACTGCAAATACAAAATAAAATAATTAAAATGGCATTGGAAGTAGTATTAATTTTAGCATATTTTGGGCTTGTATTCTTTTTCTTTCATTTTGATGTTATCACAATGTCTCTCATTTCCATTTCCTGAGAACTAAGAAACAAGAACAAGGATATATCTTCCCTGTGCCAATCATTTGGAGTGGCTCTAATGTTGCTTTGCTTCTATGCTTCTTTTTCACATTTTATAGTCTTAGATTATTAATCCTGTTCCTTTACGTGGAACTGTTTATATATTTTGATCACTCTTCTCTGAATTCCAACAGTGAGAATGACTGATAAATTACCAGTGGTATGGGCCATTGTTTTGACATCATCAAAATATATAACTGCTGCAAGAAGGGATAATAAAATGAGTAAAAACATTGGAAGTCTGTACAGTAAGATATTTTTTATATAATTTACCTTTTTGCAGAATTGTTTGACACTATTAATCATCACCAAATAGATCAGATAGGCATATTTTTGGGTTTTGTTGTCATGTTGGGTTTTTTACAGGAAAGAATACTCTTGGTTTTTTTGGTTTTGTTTTTTTCCTCTGTGTATAAAATCATAATGGTTACAATTTTGCTTTTAAGACTGTACAGATTGTCCTGCTACTGAGGTCAATTTCGCTTGTCTGAAATCCCTGGCATCATGATGAACACGTCTTTTAAAGATAGTTAATATATCTGCTGCCATGCAGTATATAAGTTTATTCACATTAAATTACATACTTTTGTCAGTATCTCAGCCACTTCATTGTCAGACAGCTCCAATAAGAAAACAATTTATACTCTTCTCTCCTTACTTCAATTCCTGACAGCCTCATTCTTATTACCTGAAAAGATGAAGTAGGAAGGTACTTTGCCAATGGTCTGGTTAGACGGGTACAAAGAAATTATCAGGCTTCAACTTGACAATGTCCTTATCTGATGTAACAGCACACTCCATTCTCTGCTGTTGGACCAACAAAGCACATAATTTTTTGTAAGGTTTCTGTCTTTGAGACTTGAGAATTGCTTTTGCTTTTCGAAGCACAGGTCTGAATGTGAGGCTGGTGATGGAATCCTCCAACAAAGCCCCTTTTGCATAGTTTGAATGGGCCCCATATTGGTGCTTGTGCAGACTGCAAGAATTTTGACCTACCTGCCCCCAAATATTTGAATCCCTATTGCAGACAGAAATTAGAATCAAACACATATTACTTATGAATGATATAATAAAATGAACAGCCTCTCATTTCTATGGGCAAATAATACTCTCTCCCATGCTCAATCTAAATCAAACTGCAGAGTTACTAATAAAAATAAGTCATGACTCACAAAGTTAAGTTCTTTTGCATTAATCTTAAACTCTTTAGGAGTTATTGGAGTCTCACATCATTAAAACTAATATCAGTGGTATAGTCTGCAGTAACTATTAAATTTACATCTGGAAGATAAGGCTCATATAAAAGAAACATTACTTTATAACTGTACTAAAGATGAAAATATGTAGATACTGTTTACATTGCACAGTTGAGGCAGGTAATGGTTTACAGGGAAACCCTTCATGCTATAGAAAATCCATTCTGTAAACAGTCATGGTTTTTTTGTCACATTATTTTGGCAAATAATTTTGCAAGAGGCCTAATTATATATATATAAAAACATATTTCTATATAGACTTCCATTGTTTTTACTCATTTTATTTCACTTCTTGAATCAGTTAATAAATGCTGCATACACTCATTTAACAGTGTACAGCATATTTAATTATGTTCTACTAGACTGACCTGAATAAAATGGAGCCAAATTAAAGCAAGGGTGAAATCTGTCCCCGGTCCATCACCAAAGTACAGGTAACAAGATATTGTCCCTGAATTTGCTGTAGTATCTTAGGGATTATACCAGTCTAAGGAAGGCNATGAAGTAGGAAGGTACTTTGCCAATGGTCTGGTTAGACGGGTACAAAGAAATTATCAGGCTTCAACTTGACAATGTCCTTATCTGATGTAACAGCACACTCCATTCTCTGCTGTTGGACCAACAAAGCACATAATTTTTTGTAAGGTTTCTGTCTTTGAGACTTGAGAATTGCTTTTGCTTTTCGAAGCACAGGTCTGAATGTGAGGCTGGTGATGGAATCCTCCAACAAAGCCCCTTTTGCATAGTTTGAATGGGCCCCATATTGGTGCTTGTGCAGACTACAAGAATTTTGACCTACCTGCCCCCAAATATTTGAATCCCTATTGCAGACAGAAATTAGAATCAAACACATATTACTTATGAATGATATAATAAAATGAACAGCCTCTAATTTCTATGGGCAAATAATACTCTCTCCCATGCTCAATCTAAATCAAACTGCAGAGTTACTAATAAAAATAAGTCATGACTCACAAAGTTAAGTTCTTTTGCATTAATCTTAAACTCTTTAGGAGTTATTGGAGTCTCACATCATTAAAACTAATATCAGTGGTATAGTCTGCAGTAACTATTAAATTTACATCTGGAAGATAAGGCTCATATAAAAGAAACATTACTTTATAACTGTACTAAAGATGAAAATATGTAGATACTGTTTACATTGCACAGTTGAGGCAGGTAATGGTTTACAGGGAAACTCTTCATGCTATAGAAAATCCATTCTGTAAACAGTCATGGGGTTTTTGTCACATTATTTTGGCAAATAATTTTGCAAGGGGCCTAATTATATATATATATAAACATGTTTCTATATAGACTTCCATTGGTTTTACTCATTTTATTTCACTTCTTGAATCAGTTAATAAATGCTGCATACACTCATTTAACAGTGTACAGCATATTTAATTATGTTCTACTAGACTGACCTGAATAAAATGGAGCCAAATTAAAGCAAGGGTGAAATCTGTCCCCGGTCCANCCAAATTAAAGCGAGGGGGAAATCTGTCCCTGGTCCATCACCAAAGTACAGGTAACAAGATATTGTCCCTGAATTTGCTGTAGTATCTTAGGGATTATAGCAGTCTAAGGAAGGCAAAAAATCCATCCAGAAACATATTGAGGTTACCATCTGAAATGCACCATAGGAAAGGTTGCCTGAGAATCTTTCAGACTTGTTAGATCCAGAGCATACATAATTGTTCTCAGTAGAGTAACTAAAAAACATTTTTACTGGGGAGAAACAAAAAAAGAAAAATGAAAAAAAGAAAAAAATAGATATCTTTTCTAATAGAATAAGAATCATCAAAGGGTTTTACTCCATTTCTTGACATGTCCCACCTCACACTGGGTGGATGTGCTGGACTCCAAATGGGCTGACTGGGAGCTACTGCTCCAAGGGTATCTCCCCTACCTCTGAATATGGTCTTTCTTTTGTAGAGAGAGTGCTCCCGTGACTCACAGAAGTCCTAAGAGGGGGATGGTGAAAGGAAGCAGCCTTTCTTTTGCATGAATTGCAATGTCTGAACAGCCAGTGAACAGTGGTTGATCAGTTAAACCTATACATTATAGGTGAATTCATATGGCTTGCAGTCACTGTCCCAGAATCTGAGATGTCATCTCCTCAGGCTCTTTCATTAAACATTTTGGGGTCTGTTTTGTTTTGTTTTTTTTTTTTTCATTCCAGTGGAATATTTATGAAAACACGCTATTTGTTTAAATCAATATGACTCAGAAATTAATCTGAATTTGTGAGGCTTAGTGATGATTTTTCAGAAGACTAGCACAGTGCATATTCTCTATATGAAAAAAAAAGTATAATCAAAACAACTTGGATTTTATTTTAAGGAAAATTTAATATTTTCTGGTAGAGTATTTAAACTAACATTCAGTTTTTCATTTTGAGACCCAAATCCTTCAAATGCACATGGAAAAATATTCATAGAAATTCTGGATATGCTCTGTGTATATTTAAAAAAACACTAAACAAACACTGAGATTTAAATGCCTTATTTCAGATTAAACAAAAAATTTCGTTTAATTTGAACCTTTTTGATTATAAAAAATAAATTACTTTCAGTCAACTCAAAAAAAACCCCAGGATTACTTTTTAAGGGGATGTTGAGGTAGAAAAGAGATTTAAGCTAAAATAAGAAAACTTGTTATTCACATAGGTTGAATGTTAATTAATTAGGGTCTTAAGTTTTACTCTAAAAGCAAGGAAGGAAATATAATCTTATAGATAACACCTTTCAGTTGTTATCTAAAGCTTAATGCAATCATCATACTGTAAACTGCTGTAAAAAACAGAGAAAATATATATAATTTTTTTCTTACAACTGTTTAGAAGCAGCATTTGAAATTAATACTACAGGCTTGACGAAATGTTTATCTTACATCCATATGTTCAGTCTAGGGAAACAATCTCTTAAAAGATTTGATTCAATTTAGCTATACAATTGGGACCTGTTATTTCTTTATGGATCTGGTAATGCTAAGCGAGTGAAGAAGCAAATAAACAGACTCGTTTAAAGAAGCCTTTATGTTATATCAACATCAGAATGACTAGAAAATCTACCATCTTAAAACAATTCCTCTGCCTTTTATAGTTTTGTCACTGTTGAAAAAGAAAAATCTACTAAAATGGCAATGATCTATTGAGGATTGCGGCACAAAGCAGCATATCATTGGTGAAGGCATTTAGGAAAAGATAAGAGAATTGTCTTTCCTTTAACTTTCCTATTTGATGCCAAATCATTACTATTATTCTTTAAATTTTGGGGGAGGGAGGATGTTGAATTGCTTACTACTGCTGGAAATCTGCCATTATTATAATTGCTTTTTAAAAAAAACAATCAGGAGATATAATCTTATTTCTGTTTGTAGAACTACTTACGCATATCTATTGGTTATTTTATTTTAAATATATATGTGTTCTTTTAGGAGCTCATCACCAGTTTAACAATATATACTTCACATCTCATAAAACTGGGCATATTCATATTTTCTAATACAAAACTCACTACTAAAATCATGAATCTTAAGGTTTTGAAACAGCTGTTAATATTATGTTAAATTACTGTGGAAAAAATGTCTTTTCAGGTGAAATGGGGCTAAGTTTATTTAGAAATATGGTAGAATACATGGTAGGTCATTGAATTTTCGTAGTTGTTATCCTCTGTAAATATGGACTCAGGTATACAAATGTACAAGAAGGAGTCCCATGCCATATTTGGCTTTGTAAATCCCTCCAGAAAGGTGATAGTTAAAAAGATTCTACATTTTTTCTTAGTCCTCCTCTCATAAATCATACAAACAAACTTTAATTTGGCTTACTAGGGCAGCACTTGCTCTAAAATGTAATAAAACTCCGAATTATTTTGTAGTAAGTGAATTAAATATTTCACTAGATATTTTAAAGGGATCCATAAAACTATTCTAAGATTAGCTAGACATGTATATTTTAAGTCATATAGATTTGCTTAGGCTAAAGAGAAATAGGAAGTACCTCAGATTTAACTAATTTTTATAAAAATAGTCAAGGAAGACATTTTGTTTGCTTTGTTAATAGGAATAAGGAACTCAGAGCCCTATAAAAGACAAATTTCTTTCTATTTCTGAAGTAAATTTTTAGACTGCTTAGAAGTTAACACAGAGAAATGAGCAATCATTAAAAATATTAATTGTCTCAATCTATTTGTTAATGGAAAGTTGCATTAGGAAAAAACAAACTTTAAAGAGCTAAAGGACACAGAAAAATACAAGCCATACCATATTGCATTTTCCTGAGCTCAGAGGAAGCTAAAAGTACAGAGTATGTGGAGCAATGACAGGGTTTTGTACTAGGTGACAATGACATGCAGAGCATCCTAAGCAATAGTGTTTATCTCACACAGCATCTGAAATATTCATAGATTCCAACAGTAGAATAAATTTATTGTCTGCTATAAGAGATATAAAAGGTTGATAAACTGCTTTTCTGACCTTGGAGAACTTTGTTGGCACATTAAGGGACTTTGATACATAGCAAGGTGTAGACACTCACTATGATTTGTTAGGTGCATTCTGCTGGGACTGCACTATCAGGTGAATTGAAAACAAAAAACCTCCCTAAAGAAAGCTGCGTGAAAAAAACCAAAACAGCGTATTTGCTCCCACTATCCCTCTAGTGATCACCAAAAAAAATGCACGGGGGGAAAAATTGCTGAAAACCTTATCTTTCTATTTTTTTCCTTTTATTATTATTTTTTTAAAAACTACTAACATCTCGAGAAGGGGAAATGCAATATTTTGTTCTCTTTGGTTTTCTGCTGTCTAAGTACTTTCCACTCTGGTACCAATGCATCTGACCCATCCTGCTTTGCTCACCAAGGATTGCTCCGTACTGCCCACTAGAGTTCCAATGAAGGACAGCAGAGCCTCAGAGGCACTAGACCTAAGATCTTACAGGTAGGGAAGCAAGGAACTGGTTCTCTACTATAGTACAAATATCCTTCAAATGTGGAGAATGAGAAAAACGTAGGGGAGGAAGAAAATGTAGCACAACTCAAAGGTTTCTTTCAATGGACAAGGAGAAAGAGTGGCACTAATTACAGCCAACACAGGTTGTTTCAGGGCATTCAACCTCATATTCGCTCTTCTGCCTCTATGGATTTAGTCTGCTATCTTAGTCTCAGAATCTTTGCGTCCTTTTCTGTCTGGATAGGCCAATATTGCTTACAGAAATGGTTAAATTACCTGTTTTTGTCAACCTCAGGGACTCAAGAGTTGTAACTGCAGAGGCAATAGCATCAGCACACAAGGCCTCCAGAGATCAGCAGTTTGCCTCACAAAACTGCCATCTGTAACTCAGAATAATTAAATATAACTGATAATCAATCAGAAGCATATGGTTAGCATAACAGAAATTGAACTATCGCTGAAGTCAGGGAAAAAGCTGCTTCGGTGAGGGCTAAGAAGATTGGATTTTGGTTACCTGCACACTATATTGTATGTGAATAAAGAGAATTTTAGTTTCCAATATAAGTAGTCTATTAATCCTGATAAATGCAACCATCTTTCCTACAGAAACATTTAACATGAGTTCAGTACTTTTACCTCATTCTAATACTCCTGTCATAAAATAGCACAAAAAATAATGTAGAATCTTAACAGAAAACCACAGGGCCATCTTATATAGGCTATTGAGAAAGACATTGTTTTCAGCTTGAAAACATCAAGAAAAAACTTAAGATGGCTAAGGGCTGAACTGTGATCACCTAACCCAAGCAAATGAAAGCAAAGCAGGCAAAATGATCCTGCTTCTACACCTTGTAAGAAACTGGTTGGGTAAATATGAGCAAGGCAGTGATGTCGTTTAAGACAACATATTTTGAATAATCAGCACTCATTGCCTTGGTCGAAACAAAGGAACAGGTTGTAATATCTCATTCTTAAAGTTCACTGAAAAAGCACATAAGAAGTCCTGTAGGCTTTTATTGTCTGTCTTGGGAGATTCACCATGACAAGCACAGGAATATGTTACCTAAGCTACATAAATCAATGTGGGTGGTGGGGAAATTTAAAGTCCTACACTGACTCCAAGACACAGCAAACAACAAACAGTAACAGTAGTTACTACAAACCAGGAGGAAAAGAATTGCTACCAAGGGCCTCTGTCCCTTCCTTTACAAGGAGTAGCTTGTAGTCCTAGCAGCTGTTGGCTACTGCTGTCACACCCATGTTTTGATGCCACCAACTCCTAAAGGCACAGTTTTGTCCATATCCACCTTCCACCTTCCTGCTTTCTCCAGGAAGAGCCTCCTTTAGTTGAAAGAAGCCACTTGATCTTTCTGCCCCCAACTTTTGCTTCCTATGGGAGTCCACAATCCAATTCACATTATTATTCTAAAAGACAGGGCAGGTACATAGCTGGAAAAATTGGTTAGCCCTAATGGCAACTAATAATGACCAGTATATTACCTATGTATGTGAAAACACACACACACCACACTACATAAAATAAGGATTTATTTGCTTTGAGAAGTCTGTGTTCATAGGCACAGCCCTAGTAATACTGCACGCTTGAGCCCCGAGTGACTGAAAATGCCAAAGGGCTAGTTATGTATGCCTCTGACAATGAATAATCAGCAAGGGATTGACAGTAAGCATAGGTAATTTTGATTGAATAGACTCTCTAGGTTCACATGGACAATTCAGAAGCCCATTATACTTGTTTAATGAACATGAGTAGAGTAATAGAGATCATTCATTAATTCACTACATTAATTGAAGCCTGTATTGTTACCTTTCGTCTTTGTTTAATTCTGCCATTATCTGACCCAGCTTTATGTTGTTGATATATTTAATACTCTGTGAACTGTTTTGTGTTGACTCTTTCATGTATTATAAAAAATTCAATACAATTTCATTAAGAAGAGGACTGAAGTGGGATAAACAGTACCTCCAGTTATAGTGCTATCTATATTTTAATTTTCAGTGTAAAATGTTCTGCCTGACCTTTTAGAAAGCTCTATTACATTAAACTAGGGTGCTGTATTTCAATTGGTCTATGTTCATATTGGCATTTCTAATAAATCTTGGAAAAGGAAAATATTTATAATTTAAGCTTGTCCATCACCAGATTCATGCAGCAATTGCAGATATTTTATAGAAAAAATATATATCTTTCAAGTAAAAGCAAGAAAAATGGCTTGTGTAACTTTACAGCCTTTCATGAGGTAAAATGAATAGTATTTTTGAGCCATTTAGACCTTGTCTAGGTTTCTTTCTTTCTCTGACACTTTTGGTTCCAAACATGAACTTTGGTGGCTACTGGAATAGTATTTGAATTTGTTCATTTATTCATTTTTGGATAGTCCCAAGCCCTGTCTTTGCTATAGCTGAAAAGACTGATGGCATGTTAACACTTCTGAGGTTATTTGTTCTTAAGTACATCTTCTAGGTTATATGTCATAATGACAAGCAGCCAGCATTGTAGGTGCCAGAAACATTACAGCCCTGTAGCAGGGTTACAGTTCATAGACTAAATCAGCTCAGAAGATGTATGGGTGGTCCAATGATTGCTGAGTGCTCAGACCAGGAGTTTAAAAGAGAGAATCAATGAGCCGCAACCGTGTAAAATAGGGGTCAAATATGTACAGCTGAGGCTCCACATATATCAGATAGGGCTATGTTTTATCTCCTGGTGTCTAACATTTGTTACTGAAATGTGGCTCAGAAACACTCTATTAAAAGTAGATTGGTATTAATTAATTCAGATTACTGTCTGCTCTAGAAGGCAGGAGGACAGCAGTACAATTTTGAGCCACCTTCAGCATATTGCTATCTATCTCATAATCTTAAGTATCAACTCAAAATTGCCAAGCAGATATTCGATCAAAATTCTCTCCTTCACTGACTGCCCTTTGGTTTTGTATCAGTGATTTTCTTGCTGGCACAATCTGCTCCTGCAGTCATGGCTTCCTTGCTTTTTCATCTGCCTGAGTTTCTACTCTGTGTTCCATGGGACTGTTCATTCTATTTCAG
>VXBO01004451.1:309-13458 GCA_013400135.1 Rhinoptilus africanus | reverse complement strand
TTTTCACCTTTTCTCCTCATTTTTTTTCTTCCCCCCCCCACCCCGGGGATTTACAAAATAGCATCCACAATCCACATGGCATGAATTGCAAATGTAATCACCAGCACAGAGAAAGGTTTAAAAGCTCAGAAGTGCTGGGATCTGCTTCTTTGGCAAACAAAGGCCGGATTTTTCAGGGAGCATAAAGCAGAGAAGAGGGTTTTGTCACATTGTGGGAAATTGCTGGTCATTCTTTAAACCGATGGTAATACCATGAGCTCTATTAGAAAAGCCAGTGGACTTTTGGTAGTGTGTAAATCATGCCAATAATGAATCAAAGGGCCCTCTGTTCACCTCGCCATTTCATATGCCTAATTCTTCATTTCAGCAGCTACTTACGGATTGGCATTTGAGGTTTAATTGATACCTAGTGTGTAGCTAGAATATAAGGTCTCCCTTAGTAAAATTTATTGTTTATTATGCTCGGGAGAGACATTTTTGTAATTTACTGGGCACTTCTTGGAATTGAAAGCATTATAATTGTCACAGAAAAGACACAGGCAAACATGTCTCCTCTTACTTAATTTAATGTTGTGATAGACAGACATCTCAATACATTTGTAACACAGTCAGACTATGCAAAAGAAGAAATCAAAGATGTGCAGTTCATATTTTAAAGGCAACATAAATCAGTGTCACTCTGCTGATGTTAATGTATTCTCATCAATCTACATGAGCTAAGAATCTGTCCCATAAGGCGTCTGTCACAACTGATACTTTGAATATCCAGTGGGTGTTTGACACTGAATGTCCAGTTTGCTTTAAATTATGTTTGAAGACACTAATTCATCTTTTTCTGATCAAAGATGTGCTTAAACTGAAACCAGATTGTAATAACCCTCAGAGAATTGGTTTTTTCAATAATCTAGAAATTTTCACTGTGATGAATACCTGATTCAGAAGATGTGTCAAAGAACATGCTCCAGGAGATGAAATTTGTTTGTACAGTAGAAGGGAGTATCTATCATGTTTCTATACAATTTGTTTAAATTCTCTCAAAGACCATAGCCCAAAGCATTTACATAATATTATAAAGGTCAAAAAATATAACATGACATAAAAATCCTGCTTCTCATAATATTACCTGGTGCTTAGTTTTTTCCCCTTTTGTATAAAATGAAGATTTTGCTCAAAGTTCAATATGAGTTTGAAACTAGAAAATAATTTTTGCTATAAGTATTGCTTTTTCATACTTTGTAATACGTGCTAAAGAGTATTTTTCAGACAAATATTTGCATTTTTACAATGTTCTTTGCATGAAATTCCTTAAGCTCAGAGCTGTCTTTTAAAAACAAATCCTAAAAATTAGAAAATGCACTCTTATTTTTTCATGTTTTGACAGAAAATATCTCTATTTAATGCCAAGTGTTTATATAGACATATAAATACTTTTAATTATTTTAAGTAATAGTATGAAAATTCGTAACAACCACAAAAACTACAATTTGAAGCGTAATTTTTTTTCTCATTTACTCTTTATTCCCGCTTTGTTCAGTGTACTACAGACTGGAAATGTCTATTTTCTTTTGCTCTCTTCTTTTTCTTCTGATCCCTGAAAATCAAATAGCCAATGATTCGCATTCGTGGCTTAAAGAATTTCAAAAAAACCTCAACCACTACTTCATTAATGTGAAGTAGGAAAAAAATTATTACTTCAGTGACACAATATTGATAAATTACAGGCAAAATATCCGAGACTTTCAATTTATGATCGAGTGATAGTATGGGAATGCCATTTATATCATTATTTGTAACACAAAAATATACTAGACCTTTTAATTTTTCCATTTTCCAAGAGAAGTAACATTTATAAATATGGTTGCATGTGTGCTGGAATGTTTATGATTCTGCTGGTATTTTTCTCTGTAGTTTGAGGAATGGGGACACACACGAAGCCCTAGTAAGGCATTTGAAGGCTGTTGATGTAACACTGTACTAAGTTCACATTGGCCAAAGTTTCTGACAAATCTTTTGGTAGCATATTTTATCTTTGCTAATTGCTTTTCTTGAAGTAGCAGGTATATGTAGAGAACAGAGGATTTTATATTGCAAGGATTCCATTAACAGAACCATGCAAAGAAGATCATTATTTTGTTGGCCATGCAATAACTGAATCCTTCGTCTTATACAAGAAAATGCTGCCAGTCAGCATTAAATAGTTTGAAAGAACATAATGAATTTGCAGATCATATAGTTCCCCTTTTTTAGATCTGTTTTCCCAGTGGCATTTAATTCCCCCTAGGGTGTGATCTTTCCCCCTGCTAAAGCTCACATCAGTTTATCCATTATTTTTAGTACAAATAGTTCTGACTTATCCTTTGTGAAAACTGATACTTAAGACATTATGCTGTTGTTACTGTCAGGTGTCAATATTCTGTCAACTTCGATGGCATCAAAAACTACAAAATTAGGTCAGGAAGTTGAAGACTGGCTCTAGATCAGTTTAAATGCAAGGGCATCTTGCACCTGCCTCAAATTTATGATTGTTCTCTCCAGAACCACTAGGGACCTGATGTTCCGAATATTGCAGGTATATTAACTGACAGTGGATAAATAGCTGATGGACCAATGTCAATGATGGATAATGATAAAGTAACACTTCTGTTTATACATGATGGTCCACAAACCTGGGATGGCCTAAGTGGCACCAGGCTTGCTGGCATGAAATGGTGTTCGCCTTTCTTAAAGGGACCAGAGTGTCTTTACTCACAAGATCAGTTAATTGAACTGGCTGGAGCGGAAGCAGGGTGATATCAGACTTGCCTGTAAAAAGCTGTGGGATGACACACGAAGGTTAGAAGGATGGGCTGCTAGTGAGGGCCTGCAGCATGCTTCTCTGAGATGTGCTGGCTACACTGCAGCACACTTGAAGTCTCACGGACAAGAGACGAGGGCTCCTAAGGTAGTAGGAGCCAAAAGGGATATACATCAGTGAAATACCCCAAAGGAATTAAGGGGTATTCCTCTAAAAAGGTAATATGGCTGAAAACCCTGATGAAGTGCCTTTACGCCAATGCAGCGTAAGACATATGCAGCATATACGTTAAGATGTATGCAGCATAGACAATAAACATAAGGAGTTGGAATCCACCATGCTACTAGAAAGCTACAAGCTAGTTGCCATTACTGAAACCTGGTGGGATGAATCCCATGACAGGAATATGCAGCTATCTATGGCTACAGGCTGTTCAGAAGGGACAGGTGAGGAAGGAGAGGCAGAGTCATTGCCCTCTACATCGAGAAATTAATAGAGTGTGAAGAGTTGTCTCTGAAGAATAGCCATGAGCAGGTTGAAAGCTTGTGGGTAAGAACAAGAGACTGAAGGAACAAAGGGAACGTTGTGATTGCTGTCTACGACAGGACAGGCTGCCCAATCAAAGGAAGCCTATTGACGAAGCCTTCTTACTGCAGCTACAGGAGGCATTGCACTTGCTGGTTCTCATCCTGCTGGGGGACTTCAGCCACCCTGACAACTCTTGAAAAAGTATCATAGCAAGCTGTAGGCAACCCAGGAGACTCCTGGAGTACATCAAAGATAACTTCTTAACCCAGGCAATAGACAGCCCTACCAGAGGAAATGTGAAACTGGACCTGATAGTTACCAACACCAGTGAGATAACCAGTTACATCAAGATTGGAGGCAGCCTGGACTGCAGTGATCATGCACTGGTAGAGTTCACTGTGCTGAAGGGTAAGGGTTGGGGGAAGAGTAAAGTCAGGACCCTGAATTTTACGAAAGCAACCTTCCAGCTGTTCAAAGAGTTAGTCAATAGGACCCCCTGGGAAACTGCCCTCAGGGACAAGGGAGCAGAACAGAGCTTGTAGATTTTTAAGAATGATTTCCACAGAGTGCAAGTACTCTCAGTCCCCATGTGTAAGAAATACGGAAAGGAGGGCAAGAGACCAGGATGGCTTAGTTGAGACCTGCTGGTCAAACTAAAGGGCAAGAAATGGATCCACAGGTACTGGAAGCAGGGACAGATACCCTGGGAAGAGTATAGGAATGCTGCCCAGTTGTGTACGGATTGGGTCAGGAAGACCAAGGCCCAGCTGGAGCCGAACTTGGCAAGGGACACAAAGAATAACAAGAGGGCCTTCTACAGGTATGTCAGCCAGAAAAGGAAGGTCAAAGAAAACAGACCTCCCCTGGTGAGCAAGACTGGCAAACTGGTAAGAATGGACGAGGAGAAAGTTGAGGTACTCAACAAAATTTTTGCGTCAGTCTTCACTGGCAACATCTCTCCCCAGACCTCTTGAGTGGATGGAGCACAAAGAAGGGACTGTGAAAGCAATGTCCATCCTACTGCAAGAGAAGATCAGGTTTGTGCCCACCTGAGAGACCTGAACTTACAGAAGTTTATGGGACCTGACAAGATGCATCCTAGAGTCCTGGGGGAATCGGTTGATGTAGTTGCCAAGACACTCTCCATGATATTTTGAAAAGTCATGGCAGTCAGATGAAGTCCCTGGTGACTGCAAAAGGGAAACAGCAGACCCATTTTTAAAAAAGGGAGAAAAGAGGACCCTGGCAACTACCAACCTGTCAGCCTCACCTCTGTGCCTGGGAAGATCATGGAACAGATCCTCCTAGAAGCTATGATAAGACACATGGAGGACAGGGAGGTGATTCGAGACAGTCAGTATAGCTTCACCATGGGCAAGTCCTGTCTGACCAACCTCATGGCTTTCTATGATGGAGTGACTACATCAGCGGACAAGGGAAGAGCTACAGATGTTATCTGTCTGGAATTCTGAAAGGCCTTTTACACGGTCCCCCACAACGCCCTTCTCTCAAAAATGGTGAGGTATGAATTTGATGAGTGGATTGTTCAGTGGATGAGGAGTGGATGAGGCATCCCTGGGAGCAGTCCTGTTTAATATCTTCATCAATGACGTGGACAGTGGGATCAAGTACACCCTCAGCAAGTTTGCAAATAGCACCAAGCTGAGTTGGCTTTGTGATTGACACACCTGAGGGATGGGATGTCATCTAGAAGGACCTGGACAGGCTCAAGAAGTGGGCCTGTGTGAACTTTATGAGGTTCAACAAGGCCAAATGCAGGGTCCTGCACCTGGGTTAGGGCAACTCCCAGTATCAATACAGGCTGGCGAAAGAAGTGATTGAGAGCAGCCCTGCTCTCCAAGAAAGATCTGGGGGTACAACTCATGGATGAAAAGCTGGACGTGAGCCAACATTTTGTGGTTGCAGCCCAGAATGCCAATGGTATCCTCAGCTGCATCAAAAGAAGTGTGTCCAGCAGGTTGAGGGAGGTGATTCTGCCTCTCTACTCCACTCTGGTGAGACCCCACCTGGAGTGCTGCGTCCAGCTCTGGAGTCCTCAGCACAGGAAAGACATGGACCTGTTGGAGTAGGTCCAGAGGAGGGCCGCAAAAATGATCATTGGGCTGGAGCACCTCTCCTGTGAGGAAAGGCTGAGATAGTTGAGAGTTCATCCTGGAGAAGGCTCCAGGGAGACCTTATTACAATATTTCAGTACTTAAAGGAAGCCTAGAGGAAAGACGAGGACAAACTTTTTTGTGGGGCCTGTTGTGATAGGACAAAGGGCAATGACGTGGTCAAAGCCTGGTCAAAGATGTCTCAGATTGTCTTACAGTATAGCACTTCCAGAAGGCAGCACTATTTCAACACGGTAAGGATAATTAGAAAAGTCACTGATCATTTAAGCAGGAACAAAGCAGCAAAGAAATGGGGCCAAGAGCATATTTAAGCGAATGATTGTTCATAAGGTGTTTTTAAATAATATCTGGACCACAATGAATCAGATGATATTGCTGATTCAGCCATGCTTGACACACCATGAACTCAGTTGTTGCAATCTACTAACAGTTATCCACTCACAGTTATCCACTGTAATAAACCGACCTGATGACGCAATGATTAAAAGGTCATCAAGTCCACTGAAGAATCTGAGCTGTGCAAATAGATGTAGAGAGGAGGGAAACAGGCAGAAACAGAATAGTGTGTACAATCAACATAAATAGAGAAGCAGAGAAGAAACGGAGACTGAAGGAGATAATGTCATTTTCTGCAGCTAACTGCATTCCAGGAGAGAAACCACCAGCCTCAAAGTCTGTCCTCAGAGGCACAACTTGGAGATGGAAAAGAAGTTGCTTGTAGTTAGGAAACTGAAGGAAAGAGGTTGATGTAGAAAAAATAATATGAGACAAAAATAAGAAACACAAAAAATAAGAATAAACAGGGTTCCTAAGTTATTTACACTTTACATAACAAAATTTGGTTCAATCTACAGATTTCAGAGACAAAAAAACCATAATCAAACACTATGATTGCGCTTAACAAGCTGTCATATTTCAATCTTCTTAACAGCAGTGGAAAACTAAGAGTTTCAGTTTTCAGACAAAGCACGTACATATACATACCCAGAAGACTGCAGTGCAATCAAATAAAAATATTTACTTTGATCACTTTTCCATAGTAAAAAAATTGTTGGTTTGGAGTTTTTTGTTTGGTTGTTTTTTTAATTCAGGAGGCATGCATTTATTTTGATATGTTGAAATCAGTAGTGAGTCTATTTTGCCATAAAAATAATACCTTCATTTTTCCCTTTGAAAGTGCACAAGACAATGGGACTGGAAAAAACAGTTGAAATTCAGTATCTTCTCAAAGATTCCCATTCAGTTAACAAAGACTATTGAAATACCATTTTCTTTACATATAACAGTGGCTACTACATAAATGAATCAGTTATACATATTACTTGTCTGCGAGAAGTAGTTATGTGCCCTAGCATGTTTTAGGGAAGTTGCGGCCAGGGGCAGACAAAGTGACAAAGCCAGAACTTAAACCTGTCATAAAGCTGATTGGTGTATCTGTTGTTTATAACTGAGTCATGAAGTCAAGGCGTTTTGCGTTGTATACGAAGCCAAACATCACAGCTTTGTGAGATACCATTAACTATCATTCCCTTTTTTCATGGCAGTTTACAATTACCCCACTCCTATTTGCAACAGGAGTAAAATTCAGCTTAGAGTCGTGGTTCTGTTAGGTAGTCCTGAGTCCCTACAGAGGAGAAATTATATTTGTGCTTTATAGTATATATGAAAATTTAGGACAGATGTGACTCACTGGACCCCACCAAAATCATTTCAGTATTCATAGAGCCAGCCCTGATCAACAAAACGAGCAAAGCTTCATCAAGCGAAAACTTATTTTTATCTATTAAATCAGTGGTATAAAAAAAGCCTATTTAATGTCCTACAAATTTGCAGTTTACTTTAGGGGAATTTACAAGTTCCATACAAAATCTCCAATGCAATGTAGTTTGCCTGATTGCTAGAAGTACTGCAACAGTTTGTGAACTCTGGAATGAGCTTATGGACTGGGCATCATTTGCAGACCACTAAATATTCTAGTTCCAGCTAGTCTTGTACTGTTCAAATGCTGTTTTCTACAAATTAGATTCCTAGTGCTAAACTCAAAGCAGCACAAGATGAAGGAGAGAGGAGAGGCATGTGGCTGGACTTACAGACTTCTTACATAAAACGAACTTGGAATGTCAACCTTTACCTGCTTCCCAAGGCAATAAATCCTTGAATTAACTGTGTTCATGAGCACTTGTATTGAAAAGCCAGCTCAACTTCTTGTCAACCACTTTAGCAAAATGAAGTGAAGGTTAAAAAAAAAAGATCAAAGAGTAAGAAGGCAGAAAAAAGCTGAACAGGCATATAGACTTTAGTGCATACAAAATTAAAACAGTTCAAAAGTTGTCTTCACTCAATCGCAACCCAAACTGTTCAATATAATCGTTGTTCAGCAATAGAGATAATGATATGCTACTTCACATAAATATCTAATGACTTCAACATGAGAAACTAAATATAATGGAGTGTCATATTAAAATATAGAAACCACTGATGTAACTTGCAGCAGCAATTCAATCTCTGAAGTTCCATTTTATGGCGAGCTGCGGGTTTGGTGATTAGTGATGGGTGCAAAAACATCTTAATTCACAGCAAATCTGATAAATACCGTTGTGTGTATCCTTTTTAAATGCAAGCAGTGAAGAGGAAGAAATATCAGTGTTATTCAGAAAGCTCTAATGGCAAAAGCATCTTTTTGCATATCAAAATATAAGTAAATGCTGAAAAGTTCTATGAAATATTTTCTAATACCCTAAAATAATGTTTTCTGAAGCTATCAAAGTAGCACGGAGAATGAAAATATTTTTGATGTTTATCTTTAGTTTTTTATCATCATAGATGATAGGTGCAACTTCATTTCAGATTCAGATGTTGGTGACTGAATAAAGGATGCAAGCCTTTCAAATTTGGAATATAAATATCAACTGGGGAAAAATGCAGTATAGTACCATAACATACATACAGATGCTATTTCAAATATATATGGAGAAAATGGATATGCATAAAATAGTTATAAAATAATATATGACAGCAGAGATTGTGAATTTTATAGTGTTATAACTGCAGTATATTAGTACATTCTTATTGTTATTTAAAAGGCGGTTTTCCTTATAATGATAGGGGAAAAAAACCCCCCAAAAAACGAAGAAGGAAACAAAAATTTATGGTCATCTAATTTCATTAATGTAAATATTAATAAAAAATAATAGTATATGACTCTTGGCTATTTTCCAGCTAAATTTTAAGTAAACTTCAAGCAATTACTCACAGTGGATTATATATTTAAATAAGAAAATGTATTTTACAACGTAATGAAATAAGATAGAGCACCTTATGCTAGAAACAAAAGGATTAATTCTTTTGTTTGTCATATAATGATGGGTTAATCTTACCTAAATTATAAGACAGGAAGGCTAAATCAATGTACATAAAGTCTCACAGATCTCTGATTCAGTGTTCTTTCACATTACATGGGTGCAAGTATGCAAAATCTGACACAATCACCAAAGACGCAGTGAAAGAACAAAGGAGCTGCACTAGCACTAGTACTTTTTATCCTGGGAAACTCCACACCATCAAGGTCTGAATAATAAACAATATCTCGACAGACAGAAAGAAAACAAAAAGTCCTGGCTTTCCTATTCAGTACTGCGTCTTACTCTGCTGTATTTCCCTATGGCAAAGCATACTCCTCTGTATGACCACCTGTGCTATTCTACCACTGTCAGTAAGACTTCTAGGGCATTATAAGCCAGAGCCCCAAATCAGTACCACTACTTGAGCTAAGCAGAGGGCACACGTATGATTTCATGAGGGATTTCAAGAGCCTGAAATTTAATTTCATTTTGTCTAGCAAGAGAAGTTTCAGGGAAAAAAAAATAATCTGAAAATATGCAATTACTAATTTTGGAAGGAAAAATTTTATTTCGGTATAACCAGAATATTTTTATGATTTTTTTGGTAGAAAAGAACACAAAAAATGTAACTGTTAACTAAAGCATATGTTTTGATCTTGCCAGAATTCCCTCTACTAAAGAAATTCTGAGCCAACCTTACTTTTTAACCAATCTATACTGTAGAAGAACCACCAGTATCATTGAATACCATATTTCCAAATGAATCTCTCAGATTCCTCTGATTAGCACTGCTTTGTAGCAAAGAATTATACTTCTTAGAGCACAAGAATGTGGGTTTGTGACTTAAAAGACCAATATCGGAGCTAATAAATTACAGCTCTTTTTCTTACTATTGCCAGCACGTTAGGGGAAGCAGGGCATGATTACAGTGTTCCATCTGCAGTTTCATTTTTAAGACATTTTATCAGCTCATGTAGATTAGAGAAGACTTCAGGTAATTTTAGCTCACCACTGGCATGGTCATCTTGCTTACAATAGCAGCAGAGTTGAACAGTGTAAAATATAATTTGAGAATATAGGCACTAATTGCATTGTTAGTGGCTTAACCATTAGCACTATGCCCAAATACTCCATGTTTTCAGGTCATTCCTGAGTGTACTGTCCTGTTTCCCTTGCAGCCTTGCTGTAATATCTTTTTCTATCATACAGCTGTTAATTCAAATAGTACACAGAAACAACTTGATAAGATTTAAAAATTCTGAAAAAAAATAGACAATCAGAGAAAGCAGTATAGTTTCCTCGCGTTGTCTGATCTGAAAGCATACCTTTATACTGTTATTTCTTCTGCAGTATGTAGGAATTTATAGATCTCCAGGAATGAGTAGTAGATATGCAACAGTATTTCCTGTTTTTTACAGCCATGTATTAACTTGATGTATCTAATGTTTGACCCCTAGTGATAAGAAGCAGCTTGGGAAGACTCAGTGGACTCAGTGTACGCATTTATCCTTGGGAGCTGAGATTCCAAGAGCTTGAATGATTAATAAAAGATTGTCAGATTTCCCAGCATATTCATATTAAGATTTACCTTTGTATGGCACAAAAGCATGAAAGCTACACTCTGACCTTCGTTTATGTAATTCAGCTGAAGTACATCAATCATATTTTCTTTTCTTGGTTGAGTGGAGATCATGTTGTTTCATTTTAGGATCAATTTGCCCATGGTGTATTAAGTACCATATTATGCCTCCATGAAAAGCAATATTGTGAAAAAAAGAGGAACAGCAGCAGGAAATATACCTCGTTAATAAAAGGCTATAAATGATCTTGTCTATGCTCTGCTAGTTGATTGTCTTTGCATCCAGTCAAAGACAGTATCATATAATCAGTTTTTACTCAGAATTTTATGTCTCTCCACTTCAAGAAGAAAGAAATAGAGACCAGTTAAAAGATGATGACTCAGATTAAAAAGAAAAATCAGATGTCAAAGGCAAGACTGGGGAAGACTGAACTGACAAAATCAGAAAATGGAATCTAGAACCTCCAGTTCGGTGGCTGCCTGGGTTTCCAAGCCACTGGTGGTTTGCACTATGTTGCTGCTCAAATCTTAGCAGGCAGAGTTCTAACTCTATTTTACCTGGTTTTGATATTCAAAAATAAGGTGAAGGGATACCTATGCTAAAGGTATCCCTACCTACCTACTTAAAGGCACTGACCTGTTCCAGTGGCATGAATGTCCAAAATAAAGAGTTAATTAATTTCTTCTTAATGCCTGTGACTGTCACCCATTGTTCCATAGTAGTAAACTATAGAGGAAAATTCTCTCCCCTGAGGAAAAGGGTTTAAGACCATAATTCTTATCTCCGAGGTGAAGGTTCTATCAACCTGTCAGCAGATAACAGTGTGTGCCCTTGTCTCTGTGTGTGTACAGACACATTCAAACATTGGGTTTATTCCCCCCTTCTCTCCTACTGAGCGTCATAGCAGAAAGTGGTATTATTAGTTGGTGATTAAAAAGTATCTGACATTGTAATATTACTCATAATGTTTAAAAGATCTCCTCGGTATTATTTCTTGTTTTATGCTCTTAACATGTTGCAGTCTACATTTTTAATTATATTAACTAGGTCAGAAATTTAATGTAGCTAGAATTTTTAAACAAATGTATCCCAAAGTCACATTCCACACTTTTGTTATTTTGTCTACTGTATCTAACCCTTATTTATGTAGAAAAGACTTTGATGATGTGTTTTTATTATCAGTAACGTTGGAAGTTTTTCAAGGTAGCCAGGTCAGTATAATGACTTACTAGCTTCTGTGGTTTCACTGATACGAAAATGTCTGTGATTATTATACAGATTATTTCAAGTGATAAATCCTTTACTATGTGCTTTTTCAGAGTGCAGGACTTCTTCTACTGGGTGAGGGCTTCAATACAGTTGTCCCTGTAGCCTCCACAATGCCCTTGTCATGGTGCTAAGCAATAAGGTTACCCTGTGGCCTGTTTTACTGCATGGTTGTCCGTTAAATAAATGTTAATTCATCCCAGCATGATCATTCTAGTAGACTGTAATGACCTTAGGTTGCTTTTAGGTTGAAATAAGGACAATTGTTTCACCAAATGGTTTATTCCAAGATTTAATTATATTCTTAATCCTTTAAGAAGCACAGAAAATCCCCTCTAGCAATACAAATCTTTTGCACAGATTCAGACAGCCCTAGTTGTTCATCTTTTAGACCAGCATTAAGATGCAATTAACACAAAAATTAAAACTCTGGCTACCCTGCCATGCCAAGTTATTCTGTCCGGGGAATGGGCCACGTCCATGCCACTATAGCCATTTTTGGTGGGAAAACAGTTTACTGGAGTTGAACAGATTTCAGACAAGAGGAAACAGCAGACTTTAGAGGACATAGTCATACTCAATGTTCTTTAGATCCTAAACTCAGCATGTTGTTCCTTATAATTTCTCCCGGTAAGAACTGTAGCAGTGAGTTTTCCATCTTCATCTAGCTTTGTTAGCTTTCCTGGAACATATGATAAGATTAATATATATTCCCAAGTTTTTCTGAGAGAAAAAAACATGGGCTGAGGTATTTGAGTGTGCAGTGGTAGCCTGACTTCTTTTTGTTAGGTGCAGATATAGTTATAGATGTGGATATAGATATTTAATGTGGGAAGTGAAACTTTCATCTTTGCGAAGAAAATATACACTTCAGTTGTGTTTTACACTTGCAGATGTGCTGAAACTTTCAAGACAGAAGTTAGACAAATCAGACATGAGAAAATATTTTTAAAAGAATCAGTAACAACTGTGATAGGTTATTAAGAAATTTTAAAATATCATCCATATAGCATTTTTTAGCTATTAAATTAACTCATAAGGTCTGCATGGGGGTATGATATAGCCCAGAAGAGAGATATCTATTCTAATTATATCCCTGTAGCCTATACTTGTGAGATCTTTCAAGTCCAGTGCCAGATCAAGCTATCAAATTGACACAAGTCCTTGGTTAACACACTAACCAATGTTAACAGGCAGGACTTATGAGTGGTTTATTATTACCAACTGTACTGTCAGATGAAAAGACTATAACACTTAAAAGTTCTTCATTTATAATTTAACAGAAAGGCTGAGTGGGACTGACCTTATCAACTGAAGTTTTTTAGGGTTTTAACTTCTACATCTGTTTGGGTCACCCTTTGCTTCTGTACAGTCAAAGGATAAAAGTAATCTCAAAACTCAATTAATCTGGCCTATTTTATCTGTATCACTTTTATGTGTTTTAGATATTTTCTTTAGGATGAGTTGAGTAGAAGCTCTTCTTTCTCTCCTTTCATGATAAAACA
>VXBO01004449.1:122123-148430 GCA_013400135.1 Rhinoptilus africanus | reverse complement strand
GACCCGCTGGTGGGGCGAGCGTGGGGCGGGGGGGGGGGAGGGGTGGTCCGTGCCTCCCAGGAGCGCGATGGCGGGTGTATCGGGGCTGATCCAAGCACCCCGGCCGTGCCACTCGTCCTCCTCAATCCCCCTCTGTCACCACTGTCCCCATCACGGGGGCAGCCCAGGGAGCGCAGGGCAGGTCGGGGGGCCGAGGCCGGGGCAGGGGGACATAGAGCGGCTGCACGGCTCCTGCTGGCGGAGTCCATGGAAGTGATCCTCCCGGAGCTGCGAGGAGCGAGAGTGGGACTTTTTGACGTTCATGGTTTGGGTAGCAGTGCTTTCACATACTGCCCTCAATACATCGTGGACACTGTAATTGTAAAGAGGGTAGATTTAGATTACTAGACAGTAGATTTACTCCTTGTAAACAGGGGAGATTGAGATGAGATGTGAGGCAGGAATTGTTTGCTGTGAGGGGGGTGAGCCCCTGTCTCAGGTTGCCCAGAGAAGCTGTGGCTGCCCCGTCCCTGGAGGGGTTCAGGGCCAGGTTGGACAGGGCTTGGAGCAACCTGGGCTGGTGGGAGGTGTCCCTGCCCAGGGCAGGGGGGTTGGAACTGGATGAGCTTTAAGATCCTTTCTGACCCAAACCATTCTGTGATCATCTTATGATTAATTCTAATTTTATTTCCCCCTCTCTGGTCTTAGTTTTTTGTGAGCATTAACTAGCTCAAGACGCTCATCTGATCTTGTTATGAAGAGAGCAGTGAGTTAGAAATTAGGTAGGTAATTGACAGATTAATTTATCTCCTTTTTAGTGTTATTCTGGGCCAACTAATGTTGTTGCTACTGTCTGCAGCCCAGGTCTTCTACTGAGGCCAATCCAAGTAGGTGACAAGTGGTGGAATAGGTTTGCGCCCTGAACACGCATGTTTCTGTGCTTTCTCTTGAGCCTTCTGTCGCTCTGCCCCTGAGAAGCCACGAAGCAGTCATACCGAAGTCAGTATTTGTCTGTAGTACCTAAATCAAGGCTTCTGCCCATCTGTTATGGCAGCAGATGTGGCTGTGTAAACAGGCTGGGAGACACCTGAGGGCAACTGCTTCAGATTGTGCTTTCTCACCAGCTCCAGGGTGGGAGATGTGGGGTAAAGGGGGCAGCAAAATGCCCTGCACAGCCGGACGTCCCCAGTGTCTGTTGGACTCATGTGGGAGGAGGCTAACCCTTGCTACCTTTATTGTTCCCTGTGCATTTCTCAGTGGCAGTGCTGCCATAAACAATTTCCCCATTCTCAGTGGTCATGTTAGGCAGCTTTTGGAATTAATTTTTTGGCTGATTTTGTCGCCCTATGTAATTTGAAACACGTCACTACATTGTGCTGACATCGCTGGAGGGGCAGTGTCCTGCTCTGCTGGGTTGGCAGTGCATGGCAGGGAGGGGAAACCCTATCAAAGGCAAATTGTATCAGCTATACAAAGTCTAGGTTCATAGTGCTGAGCCAAACGTTTTGGTGCCTTGCAGAGTGATCTCTGCTGCCTTGGGCTCTCTGGGAAGTTCCTGATAAGAGTTGGACATCTGGATGAGACTCAAACCTATCCTTTTCTCTTAAAACCAGTGCAGAGTCACCACTTTCTTTTTAAATGCAACTGGAGAGGCATACGAGCAAGGCATTTGCTTGTCTCAGGAACACAGGAGGACACATTATTCCCTGCCAAGCCTGGTGGTTTCAAATCCACATCTCCTAGATCCCTGCGGGGTGTCCTTGCTTATAGGCCATTTGCTCTTATGAAAGGTCTGGGGTCTGCTGGTCTGCAGCGTGAAGTGACTTCTGGAAGGCTGGTCCCTGGTGACAGCCCTCACCAGAGGAGTGAGCTCAGACCGCTTCCAGGAGTTGTGTGTTGTGCCCAGGTCTTCTCATTTCCCTTGTGCTCTAATCATTAAGTCATTGTCTTACGAGCGAGTGTTGGTAAGTTCTTCTGTCATTGCTGTTACGTACGGATCCTGCCCCTCTATTTGCTTTAGGCAAAGTACTCGAGATTAAACCCTTGAGTGCAGATCTGCATGGGATCTCTATGCCTCCTTACAGTCATCACAGCAGAATGAAAATATGAAAGCAGTACAGAAAATACCCTAAAACAAGACTTGAGAAGGTGATGAATTTTACTGGATGAAAAGCTTAGGATGTCAGGCTCTTCTGGGTTTGGCTGGGACATCCACAGATGGCACAAGAGGAGCCAGTGTCCTGTGAATCTGGTCTTAGGGTGGGTTTATGGCAAAGCAGAAATGAGTCCAGCTCTCCCACCTCCCTGTCAGGACTCCTCTTTTGGCCTGTCCTTTATTTACTTCCTCTGCCGCCCTTCTCTCTCTGGAGAAAGAAGTACTGAGAAATAACTGAAACTTGTAAAACTATTTACTGTAACCTAGGTAGAACAAATTTTATATCAACCAAGGGGCCAAAATAGTGACATACATGCAGTCATATAATGTGGCTGAAGCAGATTGACACAGGTATTTTTTCACAAATTTTTCCCTAATCTGAGATGGTGAAACATGTTTCACACTAAAGTCACATTCAAAGTAATCATGTTGTTGTCCGCCTAGAAAAAACAGTGCTGCTTGCATGTGTCTCTTGGTTTAAAAGGAAAATGTCTCTTAAAATGACACAGGGCATTTTTGGTTTTGAAACACTGGTGAAGAAAAGCCCCGACTGTCTCCAGTGGGCTCTTGTGAGTTGTGTGCATTGGACTGTAAACTTTGGAGTTACTCATGGACTGTGGATGAGCACAGCGGAAAAAGGAAGTTCACTTCACACCACGGTTTCCTTAGCTTGGGTGGTTTTTTCCTCCCTCCCCAAATACTGGATTATATATGAAGAAATCTCCGCAGTGAAGTGCAGGATGCTGGGTTTTATCTATTCTCAATTAAACTGCAAATGTTACAGTGAATAGAGAGCTTATTTTACGTGTTGTTATCTTGCACAAATTCACACGTGGTTTGTTGATACCCATTTATGTACCCGTTTATCTGCATTTGCTGCAAATCTATTTCCTTATGCCAGGATCTCACTATTGGAGCCTGACTGGAGGATGTTTAGGCTGCACAGTGACGTTTTCCCCGCTGAGCAACATCATCACTTATTAGACACAAGATTTTTCCTTGACTGTACATCTAAGGCTTGTTATCCCAAGACCCTGCAATTAAAAGAATTTGCAGAAATCTACCCAACTCAAGTGGTGAGCTGGGGAGGTATGAAAACAGCGACTCCTGTGCAAGTATATCTCAGAGCACTGAACAAAAATAGCACTGAGTTGGATCCTGGAGTCTTAAATTCATGCCCGTGAAAGGTTCAGGCTTGCTGCTGTAGGTGTCGGTGGGGGAAAACTCCCTTTCTTTTCCCCGGCAGTCGGGCTGTGATCTCAGTGCAGATGAACCTGTGGAAGGTCAATGATTCAGAAACTGATTATTCAGTGTAACTTGGTCAGTCATGCTTGTCTTTGCAAAAAGAAATATTCTTGATGCTGCTTTGCAGTTCCAAAACACATCTTTTTGTAGGGAAATGGCAGTTGTTGTGCCAGGAACTTCTGTGAGGTTACTCATAAAAGCAAAGGTTGACAAAGAGAGGAATATTCGGTAGTTTCTGTCGTAGCTTCTTTCTGGAATAATGTGCTTTGTCTTCAAAGCATTGAACCGTGGCTGAGATTTATTAGGAAATGAGCAGGTAAATGAGAACAACTGGGTAAGATGCGAAAGGAGTGGATCACTGGAATACTACTTTCTCTGTTTGTTTATGTATTTACTTATTTATTTGAGTTAAAGCCACTCAGCTTCACCACAATTCTTTTCTTGAGAAGGGAGGGCTTAGGAGAGCTACTGTTTTGCCATGATGGCCCCCTCAAGCCAAGGAAGGTGTCCCTCAGTCCTTCCTTCTGCTCCCTTTTCCAGTGGATAGACTGACGCCTCCCACCACTCTGCAGCTGCGAGACACTGGCACTGAAGTGCATGAAGTAAATATTCCTCTTCTGAAGGTGCATCTTACTCATCTGCTCGTCTTTCAGTGAAAGAGTCTATTCTCTTAGTGTGTTCGTGTAACTAGTGTTTGTGTGTCATTTGATCTTCCCCCAAAATTTACAGATCTCAGCTGGGAGCAGCTGCAAATGGGTGGGGTGAAGTTTTATTTGTATTCTGAACTATCTTCATACTTTGCTTTCTATTCACACATTTTAAAAAGGCAAAGCAAAATGCTTCCATTTCTAAATCATAGGTTATAAAACGCCTGTCAAACACTGGGTAACGTCTGTATTGTGGGAAAGCCCAGAGGTGTCAGCTGCCACGGGGCCCCTTGTGCTAGAGTTTAGCCAGGGAGTCCCAGCCCTGACCAGCTCAGTACCTTCCTGCCCCCACTCTATTGCTTTCTTCAGACTGGTACAAGCCGAATAATATGTTCTTCTCAATGTAGACATATATAACTGCATCTCTGTGTGCAGCAAGAATAAGCTGCTTGTGCAGGTCGCACTTCTTGTTAGAGTGCCGTTATCTCCACCAAGGGCTGTGCCAGAGTAGCTCAATTAAAAGGGAAACGAAATGCAACCCCAGCAGAATAATTGCACCAGTGTAAACTTTGCAACCTCCAGACCACACGCCAGGCACGCAGGACAGCACAGAAGTGCAGAAAAGGGAAACGAGCTGCTGTAAATCCTGAGGGCTTTGGGTACAACGCAGCTATTCTGACCTTGGTGCTGCAGTTGCTGTTGGTGCTGGCAGCAGCTTGTGGTTGTTTTTTTTGTAGGGGCAGTTTTTAGCCTAGAATTCCTTCAGTCTTGATGACTTCTGTCAGACTGCAGTGACGGTTTAAAGAGTTGTTTTATGGTGTTCTGTTCTTGCACTGGGGGCATGGTGTGTTTTTATCCGTAACAAAAAAGGCAGTAGAATCAAAGCTGAGCACAGACATCTCTTTCATCTGTGTGATCAGTTCTGCCAAAATCAGCAACACGGCTGACGCTGCATAAACTTTACAGGATTTGATTCTTCCAGAATTATGGTTGTTTTCAATGGTGGTAACAGAAAGAATGGATCTGCATTTTGAGAAGGGTTATGCACAATTATTAAAATAATGAGGGACCTTGGGGTTTGTGTGCCAGCTGATTTTTTTTTTTTTTTTTGAACAGCAGTTTACTTCCCAGCTAACAGTGCCGATCTTTTTGTTTCAGCGGTTAGGAAAGTCTGCAGAGAGCCAGGAGCCAACAAATCATCTCAGCACCTAAATGAGGCATTAAGTCTGGTGAGCTCCTTCAAATTTCTCTCCCGATGCATGCCCTTTACTGGGTCCTGCCCAGACCTGTCCGCCTTGGCTTTTTGTCTGGCTGCAGCTGGGAGGTACCCGTGTTCTGGCAGCAGCTGCCTTTGCATCCTCAGCCTTTGCCAGGTACCACTATGAGCACATTTGTTTGCTGCTGAATAATCCAAGCCTTAAAAGTTGTTGACAGGGGGGTTGTGCTGAATGAGATGCTATTAGCTGGGGATTTATATGAACAAGGAGAAATAGTGATCCGTTCTGTAAGGTTCCAGCATGTCTACTTTGGACAATTGGAGACAACTGGTTTGTAGTGTGAGCCTTGGACTCGCAGTCTGTCAAACACTGTGCCGGAGAGACTCCTGAACCCAGTAGGTTCTTTGGGCACTAGTTAGTGACACGTGCTGACCTGCTTTTCTTTCTTCACTAGATCTGTTGCTATCTGTCTGAAACTTCACCAGGGAGCACTCCTAATAGAAATGGCAGGTAAGAGCCCCTCAAAATACAGCGATGCAGGGAGACAGGTCTCAGAGAACCTTTTTCAGTGTCCTGTGATGGCTGATGGCAGGTATGTGACATGCATCCCATCCGGAGATCTTGGTGATCCCAAAAGCTCTTCAGCTGCTTCTCTTTTCTTGCCTTGGTCACATTAACTTTTACACTGCATCCACTGTAGATTTGTCAGCTGAGGTTACTGTTCTGCCCATAAAGGTGTGACTTGTTTGAAAGCTCTATGAGGATGGAATTTATTCAAAAAAAAGTATATGAGAAGAATTCCTGCCTTACGGAGGCTAAACAGCTTTCCACAGTGTTCCTAGCTGTACTACTGATATTAATACATCTTAATTTTACCTTTAGTGACATTAGTAACACAATTCCTCCCAACTTTTTTAAGATAAGAGAAGGCCAGGGACTTGCATAAAGCTGCTGTTCATTGGTAATACAGTTTGGTTTGTGAAAGCACGGGTTGTGCTTACTGATCTACTGTGTTGATCCATGCCTTGGCGGGTGTGCTGTAGCACTCCAAGCTATGTAGTCAGACATGAAAGGGAATATTTTCCTTTCATTTCTTTTGCCTGTTCTTGGAAGTAACTCAGAACAGTTGAAAAATACAGGGTCTCTGGATGGGGGAAAAAGTGGTCATCTGGCTGCTTGCAGCTGGGCAGCCACAGAGAAGAGGTGTAATCCCGATCTTTGTGTACCTAGCAGACAATTGTGGAAGTACTTGGAGCACGTTGTGAGCTTGAAAAATAACAAACTGCAGTGGCTGGTGCTCAGCAGGACAGTTGGTTTTGGCCCCACCATTTGGGGACTTCTGCACTAGAGGCTGGCAGCAGCTCTACTGCCCACAACAGATCTGGACTGTAGGAGAGAGGAAAGAGAACAGAACCAAAGTAACTACCTGCAGCTTCAGCTGTTGAAGAGGGACAGAATAAAATTTTCCTCGTCCCTCAAAAAAAACCCCCAAGATTGTTAGAGAATCTGCTTTTACTGTGGCCGGTTAGTCTTGGTCTTACTGACTTCCCTAGAGAGCTGTCTTGTTAGCTTTAAAAGCTGAGCCCTCTTCCCTTCCTTTGATCCATTCTTAAGTCCTTTTGTAGGCTGCTGAGACTGTCCAGCAGAAAGCTCAGTAGGTGTTTATAGCAAACAAAAAATTAGTCCTAAGAAGTCTGAATTCCTATGGACTTTGAAAGCAGCAGGACATCAGCAATACATGTGATGGGCTGTAGGTGTTAACCAGTAACAAATGCCGGCTTTAAAGGGCATCTGAACTAATGTTAAATGCATTTAGAGGAGATGGGTGAGGAGGGGCAGAAGACTTAATATTTGTTTTTATAAGGAAAAGTCTACTGAAATGACAAGTTGAGCTGGTGACTTCAGACATTATTCTATATTTAATTCTGGTGTACTAACAGTGGGCGTTATCCGCACCATGTTTTCTGTGTGAAGATATGTCTTTGCATGAAGTAAAGCCTTTTTTCTCCAAAAGCCTGGCTTACAGCTTCAGCCCCTTCCCTTCCCAGCCCCATCCATGTAGATGAAGCTAAGAAGCTGCTCCTGCGAAATGTCTTCTCACAGGGAGATAATGGCAAGAGAAGGGGAACTCTTGCGCTGACAGTTCTTGTTCAGACATTTTCTCTCATCTTCTGTGCCATTTGGAGGTTTTCCCAGGACATCCTTCATCTCTTCCTCTGGTTGTTCTTAATTCTGTTTACTGGGGCTGAAGTAGACTAGAGACAATTAGTCACAATGCCCTGGAATCAAGCTTTAATCATCACTGGAAGGCAAGAGCAAACGTTCCCAAACATGTAGAAACGCACATCCAGGCACACACAGATACACTGACAAATCTGCACATCTGTCTAGAAGCTGACAGAGGATTAAACACAGAGGATTTAGGCATTTAATTACTTGATTTATAAACGTAATTTCTTCCCAAGGTAAGGTTTTCTTCACCGTATCGTTTTTTGTCAGCCTTTGCTGATTTATTGTATCTGAATGAAGTACCTTTTTTTTTTTTTTTTCCTTTTTGCTGGGGCTTAACCTTGCAGGAAAAACGTGTCTTTTAAAGAAAAAAAGGTATGTTCATGTGTCTTGTCACAACAAAATCATCCCTGACATCTGATTTACCTTCCCTGAACTGGATGATATCCAAGCACTAAATTCCAGTTTGGCAGGTGCTTTCTGAAGGCACCCTTCCTTTACATCTCTACTACCACCCACCAGCAAGCCTGGCTACGCAGAACTTGTGTCTATAGGTAAATCTGCTTGGCTGGACAATCGCCAGCCTTTCCTCTGGCTTTGGCTTTCAGGGAGGTTGTAACTAAAAACCTCTGTGCAGCCTGTCTTCCCCCTAGATGTTCCTGGCCTCTCTACTTTCTGGGGAACCTCATCCTGGAGCTTATTTTAAGGTTTTTTTTGTCTTGCAGTGCCTTTTGCACAGCTTCACACTGATGTATAAAGGTATCGAATCCATGTGTTGCTTATTAGCTCATTTCTATTCCTTGCTCTAAGCCTTGCATGTGCTAGTTTAAATGTCCTCTCCACTGTCGAGGAAAGAGAACGAGATGTTTGGTGAGGATGAACATGAATGGCCAGAGCTGGCGATGGGTTTCTCTTTTGATTCTTGTGAGTCCCCTCAACCTTGGGGCCTGGGGGTGTGTGTGGGGAAGGTGTGGAGGGTATTACACTTGCTCAGCCATATCATAATGTCTCTGCATTCAGCTAATATCTCTGTTCTGCGTTGTAGAAAAGGTGAATAACTTCCCACCACTCCCTAAGTTTATCCCTCTGAAACCATGTTTCTACCAGAATTTTGCTGATGAAATTCCCATTGATTATCAGTCGCTGGTGAAGAGAATCTACCACGTCTGGATCTGTAAGTTGAATAAGAAACCTGTGCTGGGAAAACATGTGTGGTAATAGACCATGCATCTCAATTACTTATGTGCTTTGAAGTTGTGACTGCAATTAGTTGATGAGAAACAATATTCCTCACAGAATGCTGTAATATAACCTTATGCCCAAATTTTAAGCTGTCGTGCCTTAAATATTTGCCACAGAGCAGCTGTTGAAGAAAGAAGAGAGTAACAGTGCTAGAAAAGTCTATTAGTAAATTTGAGGAGGAAAGAAGCAGACCACATTTGAATGCTTTATTAATGAAAGTGATGTTTTACTCCTCAAAACATAGCTCTTAAAGTAATTCCCAATTTTCCTAAAATAAAATTAATAGGAGAACTTTAGGCAAGAAAATAAATGTGGCCTGTATGCTTGCTACTTGTCTCCCCACCTCACTGCAGGAAGGGTAAAATTCCCCCGTTTGTGCCATCCTCAGATTTCCCTTCCCAGTTGAAGCAGATTCTTCTAGCCATGCGCCGTCTCTTCTCTAGCTCTCCGTAGCCTGTAGAAGGTTCCATGTCCTGCTGGAGAAGGCGCGGATCCTCTTGGTCACAGCTGGTGACTTGCTGATACTCTGTATGAACAGACCTCCTGGCTCTGGGCTCGTGCTGGCTGACTCAGCCATTCAAAAAATCAGTAATGAATATTGACCATTCATCTCCAAGGAATGAAATTGGATGAAAAATGGTGTGGCAGGGCTAGAGAACCACAGGGAATGCTTTGGAAGATTAAAAATCTTTTTGCCATGCTTATCTTTTTTTCCCCAAACGCTTGTCATCCTATTTACCCTCCTCAGTGAAGGAAAGCTTGTTTTCTGCCAGACATGCATTTGGTGGCATGGCTTTTCTTCCAGATGCACAGGATGTGTGTATGAGAGAGATTTGTGTGCATAAATAATAGCATAATCTATCACTCCATTGTTCTTTCCTTATTTAGAGATGCTGAAATGAGCTCTGTAATTTTCTTGCCTGAAGAAACTGCTTGTCCCTTCAGACTAACTGGTTAAATGTTGCACACTGTAAGGCTGCCTTTGTCTTCAACTCTCCCGAAACAAAGCATCCCTTAGTCAAGTTAATGGTAGGCTGGAAAGGTGCCAGCCATTTGGGCAACTAGTCAAGGCGTGGCTTGAGAAGACCTGGCATTTTCACCAGGAATTTTAAAATTTCCAGCTGCCGACGCTTGCCCAAAGGCTCTCCCTGACTTTTTGGGATGGGATGGAGAGAGAGACACATATGGAGGGAAACTGGTAAACAAGAAAAGGCTGGTGTTAAATCCAGAAACACCAGAGTCATCATTAGAAAGTTGAATGCTTGTTACTTTAATTGGATGTGAATGTAAGGTGGATGGTGGTTTGGGGAAACCTGTACCAGAGCTCCCACTACTGGAGAACAAACTCCTGCCTGACGCGCAGGGAGAACCAGAAGTTCCTCAAAAAGTTATAGATGCTCTTGGCTTGGTCGTTTGGGTTTTTTTGTAGAGCGCAAATGACTTCTGAAAATAATAATTTGAAGATCTACAGCTAATCACTGTATAAATTAAATTTAAATAATTAAAATTCTTTCTTCCCACCAATATTAAGATATATCCAAACCATTGCATATAAAGCCTTGTTAGCTACTCAGAAGAAATTTTCTTTGTACCAAAACAATGTTTTATTTTAACTCTCATGTAATTTGTATGTCAGAAGCAGCAGCTGGGTTCGGATGCTTTCCACGCTAAATTCTCCTGACTGTGTTGTCAATATTATTTTATGACCATACAACTTTGGAACTGTTTAGCAGCATGAAGGCAGGTGGGTCTGTGCCAAGAGGAGGAAAGAGAAGAGTCGTGAGAGCCCAGGCTGGCGGCAGGTGTCAGAGGACCAAGGCAGTGAGGTGCAGGCATGTGGCCACAGCAGGTAGTAAAGCAAGGAATGGGCAGGGCTTGTTCACTTTCCATGGGTGAAGAGAAATTCTGGGATATAATTTTGACTGAATAAATGAGACCAGGGTCCAAAGTGGTACTGTGAGCTCATCACCAGGCAGGACTGAAGGGTCGTTTGTGTTTGGACCCTCTGCCTTCTCATTTCTCTTTATCTATGCTAATTGATACAGGTTACTGCAAAGGTTTGTAAGAGTTGCCAACTGTTTTCCAAAGTGTGAGCTTGTAATTGAGCTAAGCCTCTTCAACACTGGCAGAGCCTGTGGCATGCAGGGAGTCCCTGGAGTATTGAAGAAAGCATGGGGAGGAAAATGGGGAGCCCCTGGCATGGGGGCTGAGCTCAGCCTGCGGACACTATGAAGTCTGCAGCCCCCGCTTTGTGTTGATGTTGAGCTCCAGGGAAAGGGAGGAGCAGCGTCACTTCATGCACATCTACTTAGCGCAGCACTGGTGTGCTTTGGGGGCTGTTGTCAGCGGTTCCTTTTTATATGAGTGGCAGGAACAGGGATGTGAAAGGGCCTTTAAGCCACCCCAGTGTTCCCGTGTTCTCAGACTGGTTGGAGTTTGCTTATCCCCTCGCTTCAGGCAGCACTTACAAGCCCTGAAGCTAACTTGTGGGCTTCCTCAGAGGCCCAGGGAAGCAGAGAGCGAGCCCACAAGGCACTGAGCTGGCTCTGTAATAGCTCCCAAGGCAGCCTCAGCAAGCGGAGACCAAAGTTGTATTGAGGATGGGTGCAGGGCAGTGCTTTACACCACTCTTTTCTCATAATGGAGTGTTGCTACAAATGGGTATTGAACCTTACTCGTAATTCTTAATAATACTGGCCTGAGTCTTGCATTGGTCGCATTGGTCACTACCCAGCTCTCCATCCTTTGGCAGGTCCCAAAAGAGGGAGATGGAAATGTGTTTGTGCTGCCAGCCCCTGCGTTATTTGGCTTGAGTTTCTCACTGCAGCAAGGACCCTTCCAATTCGTAGGACGAGGTGTTTGTTTCCTTTTTGTGTGCAGACATCGAACTGCAGAACCTCACTTTCTTTCCTCTGCCCTCTTACAGTTTACTGCATGACACTGGTAGTGAATATAATCGCCTGCCTGGCGTGGTGGATCGGAGGAGGCTACGGGGTCAATTTTGGTTTGGCCATCCTCTGGCTTATCCTTTTCAGCCCCTGTGGCTACGTCTGCTGGTTCCGACCTGCCTACAAAGCCTTTCGGTAAGTATAAGCCCATGGTGCACTTTTGTTTGGGTTTCCTGTGGGAGAGAGATGTGTTGTTATTGGGAAGTGCCCCTATGGAGATCTCTCTTCTAGGATAAAGATTAAGGGCTTGATGTCTGAATGTCTTATTTACTTTTGAGATGAAGAAGAATGTGGCTACTTTTAAACATTAGTTGTAGAACTGAGGGTCACCTGCCTGGGACTGGAGGTGAGCAGCAGCAAGTAGTTTGCTATGAGGATTTGTTTGAGGATGAAATTCATGTTTTACTTAAATATTTCAGACTTAGCAGCACCTTCATATCAATATAACGTTAAGACAGATACTAATTTGGTAAAGCTTCATTGAGGCTTATTTTGATGGAAGACTATTAAGTTACTAGTTTTTGAGAACTCTTCTGGTTCTTTTTGTCTCTAGATACTGGAGAGCTTGGCAGCTTTGCTTTTTAGATAAAAGCAGTTCTCTGGAGCGAGTCCTTCTTGAAACTCCACAAATATTTAAAGCCATCCTACATTTTCACTTTAATTAATAATCGTTTGCATTTGCTTATACTTGCTGTGGATCACGAGGCATTATTCAGACATTAATGCATAATGCTTGTCAGAGCAGTGAAGGTCCCCAGCAGTTTCCAGCCTGCTGCAGGGGGAGGAGGCACAGAGGAGGGGAGGGACCTGCCCAGTGTCACACTGTGTGTCACCGGCAGACCGCATGCACCAGTCAGGGGGAAGGTGAAGCTCTTTCTGGTTCCCTGTTAGCAGAATGCGTGGGATTGTTATTCTTCACCAGATTCTGTGCTGAGTTGGTTTAGATAACGGCAAAACAGAGATCTCGTTAGGTTATACAGAGAGAAAATTAGGAAGGCAAAAGCCCAGCTGGAGCTCAACTTGGCCACTAACATAAGGGGCAACAAAAAAAAGTTTTTATAAATACATCAACAAGAAGAGAGTCAGGGAGAATCTCCACCCCTTACTGGATGCAGAGGGAAAGTTGCAACCAAGGATGAGGAGAAGGCTGGGATACTTAATGCCTTCTTTGCCTCCGTCTTCAATGGTTGGACCAGCTATCCCCAGCCTCCTGAGCTGGAAGATGAGGATGGAGAGCAGAACAACCCACCCATAATGCAGGAGGAAGTAGTTAATGATCTGTTTCTGCACCTAGACCCACATAAGTCTATGGAGCTGGATGGGATTCACCCAAGAGCAGTCAGGGAGCTGTTGGGAGAGCTCACCAAGCCTCTCTCCATCATTTATCAACAATCCTGGTCAACAGGGGAGGTACCAGATGACTGGAGGGTGGCTAATGTGATGCCCATCTACAAGAAGGGTCAGAAGGACGATCTGGGGAACTACAGGCCTGTCAGCCTGACCTCGGTACCAGGAAAGATCATGGAGAGGATCATCTTGAGTGAGCTCTCACGGCAAGTGCAGGGCAGCCAAGGGGTCAGGGCCAGCCAGCATGGGCTTAGGAAAGGGAGGTCCTGCTTAACCAACCTGATCTCTTTCTGTGACCATGTGACCCGCCTTCTGGATGCGGGGAAGGCTGTGAACATTGTGTGTCTGGACTTTGGTAAGGCCTTTGACACTGTCCCCCACAGCATTCTCCTGGAGAAGCTGACGAATCATGGTGTAGACAAGTGTACTCTTCACTGGGTGAAAAACTGGCTGGATGGCCATGCCCAGAGAGTTGTGATTAATGGGGTGAAATCTTCTTGGCAGCCGATCACCGATGGTGTCCCTCAGGGCTCAGTTTTGTTTAATATCTTTATCAATGATCTGGATGAGGGGATTGAGTGCACCCTCAGTCAGTTTGCAGACGACACCAAACTAGGTGGGAGTGTTGATCTGCTGGCGGGTAGGAAGGCTCTGCAGAGGGACCTGGACAGACTGGATTGATGGGCCAAGGCCAATTATATGAGGTTTAATAAGGCCAAGTGCCGGGTCCTGCATTTCGGTCACAACAACCCCAAGCAGCGCTACAGACTTGGGGAAGAGTGGCTGGAAAGCTGCCCAGCAGAAAAAGACCTGGGGGGGTTGGTGGACAACCAGCTTAACATGAGCCAGCAGTGTGCCCAGGTGGCCAAGAAGGTCAACAGCATCCTGGCTTGTGTCAGGAATAGTGTGGCCAGCAGGAGCAGGGGAGCGATGGTGCCTCTGTACTGGGCACTGGTGAGGCCTCACCTCGAGGGCTGTGTCCAGTTCTGGGCCCCTCTGTACCAGAGGGACACTGAAGTGCTGAAGTGTCCAGAGGAGAGCTACCGAGCTGGTGCGGGCTCTGGAGACCAAGTCATATGAGGAGAGGCTGAGGGAACTGGGCATGTTTAGTTTGGAGAAGAGGAGGCTGAGGGAAGACCTCATTGACCCCTACAACTACCTGAAAGGAGGCTGCAGAGAGGTGGGTGTTGGCCTCTTCTCCCAAGTGAATAATGACAGGACCAGAGGAAATGGTCTGAAGTTGTGGCAGGGGAGTTTAGATTAGATATTAGAAAGAGTTTACTGAAAGAGTGGTCAGGCACTGGAACAGCCTGCCCAGAGAGGTGGCTGAGTCACCATCCCTAGAGGTATTTAAGAAACGTGTAGATTTGGCACTTCAGGGCATGCTCTTGCGGCAGAGATTGTAGGGTTGGTTTGGTTTTGGTTTTTTTTGGTGTGGGGTGTGTGTGTGTGTGTATGGTTGGACTTGATGATCTCAAAGGTCCTTTCCAACCATGAAGATTCTATGATTCTGTGATTCTAAAAGCAGCTGTTAGAAATGGGAGTTGGCAGGTGGGTCCTGTCTGTTTAGCACATGCTAAGGTGGTTGTTTAAATGCTCTTCCAAATTTACGCTTTGTGTAATAATAACACTGTGCAGTTAATGGTGGTGCTTACAACATCAGAGACTACATCTGATCTAGTTAAAGATGTCCCTGCTCACTGCAGGGGGGTTGGACTAGATGACCTTTAAAGGTCCCTTCCAACCCAGCACATTCTATGATTCTACATCATGGAGTACAGAGGAGGATTATTTCTGATGCAAACGGAAAGCCGCTGGGTTGGATTCATCTTAAAGTTTTAAAAGACGTGAAAGAACCAGCACTGAACTTTTGCCCTCTGGGGCTGGGGTTTTGTCCCCATCCCTAGTCCAGACACCTGAGGGCCTGCAAATGCCGGCCAGAGCTCTCTTCAAAGAGGCAGCACTTACAAGCCCTGAAGCTAACTTGTGGGCTTCCTCAGAGGCCCAGGGAAGCAGAGAGCGAGCCCACAAGGCACTGAGCTGGCTCTGTAACAGCTCCTGAGGCAGCTTCAGCAAGCGGAGACCAAAGTCGTATTGAGGATGGGTGCAGGGCGGTGCTTTACACTCTCTTCAAAGAGCAGTTTCCGTTCTGAAGTCTGGGAAAAATTACTCCTCGCTGTTGACCTCCTCTGGGCTTCACAAGGACCGTTTCTAATTATTTCTTTAATGTTGTTTGTATGTGTTTATGCAACTGAATACTGAAAGGTCCCTGAGGTTACTCTGTGTAAAGACTTTTACAGTTAAAAAAAGAATAAGCCCTAGGGAGAGACTGGCAAGCCCAGAGGTCGTTGACTTTGACATCGGTTGTAGAAGAGGCTTGGAGAACACTGCAGTGGGGCAGCACTGTTCTGTGGGGGATCGCGGCTAATCGTGATTCAGGAAAGCCAGGTCAGACCCCTTGGCTGTGCTGCTTCTGGGAAGGGGCAACTCTTAACATTGATATCATATCCTGTGAGGATGCTTTCGTAAAACCTTTGTCATACATCTGCATCCAAAATTAAATTAGCTGCAGAGCTTTGGCGCTAGGGCAGAGCTGTTGCAAATCTGCACCAGAAAGCTGGATCAGAAATCACCTTTTCTGTGTATCCTCACTAATTCCCACGTATCCTTTCAAATGAAGACTTCTCCAGCCCTTTCAGGTCGTAGTTGCAAAAGTCTGTTTTGAAGGCTCAGCTTCAAGTTTAATCCTTGTTAATTGGATTATGACAGGCACTACTGTGAACAGTCCATGTTTAAAGTATTTCTTTCACATTGCTGTACTCTGAGGTGATATTTGAAGGGGAGGGGTCATGAGGATGCTCAGGGATGGCATGTTTCTTTCACAGCATCTCTGTGGACAGGGAAGATGGAAGGTTATGGAAGCAGCACCAACGCACGTGGCTCAAAGCGGCAGGGGTCTGGCTGGAGGCTTTTCCAATTGTCCCAGACTAGCCAGGCTCCACAGCACTGACCTCTCCAGAGCCTGGGGTCCTGCCTCCCTCATCTCCTTTAGGCATTGAGGGCTAGAATTGTAATACTGATAAACATTAAGATAATAATAATTCCAGTAATAACCATTTAAATACTTTCAGGGTTTGAGCAGGAGCTGTAATGACTGACACTCTTCTGTAAACTCCTCCTTGCACCAAACTGCCTCATAAGCAACTGAAATCTGTTCTGTAAATCATGGGCCCTTTGAGTTCCTGAGTGGATGGGAATCATTTGTAGCGTTAAAAAATGGTAATATGGGGAGTAGTAGATGTGCCTGGGCTTACAGTGGAAGGCTGGCTTATCGGTGTAGCTGGTTTAATGGGATGAAGATGCTCTGCTGCAGTTCTGTGGCTGAGCCAAAACTCAAGCAAGACAGTGCTGTGCACCCATGGCGGAGAGACCATGAAGATACCTGTCAGCTGTCTTGTTTGGGATTGTATTCATTCTGCCTGTTATACCTGCATAAATTAAAGGACCTTACATATTCAGGATCCTCTCAACCTATACATCCTGAAGATGTGGAGCCTGCAATGGCATGAAAGCATGCTTCTGCATTTGCCCAGACAGGGCACCAGCTGCTTCTTTCACCAAGGGGAAATCAAGGGAAATCATGTCTGACTAATCTGATAGCCTTCTGTGATGGCATGACTGGATGGATGGATGAGGGAAGGGCGGTAGATGTGGTCTACCTTGACTTAAGCAGGGCGTTTGACACGGTCTCCCACAGCATCCTCACAGGGAAGCTTAGGAAGTGTGGGTTCATAGAATCACAGGGTTGGAAGGGCCATCTGGAGATCATCTACTCCAACTCCCCTGCCAGAGCAGGGCCACCTTAGAGCAGGTGCCACAGGAATGCATCCAGGCGGGTTTGGGATGTCTCCAGAGACGGAGACTCCACACCTCCCTGGGCAGCCTGGGCCAGGGCTCTGCCACCCTCAAGGGAAAGAAGTTCCTCCTCATGTTTAGGTGGAACTTCCCATGGTCAAGTTTGTGCCCGTTCCCCCTTGTCCTGTCCCTGGGCACCACTGAAAANAGATGAATGGACAGTAAGGTGGATAGAAAACTGGTTGCAAGACAGAGCTCAGAGGGTTGTGATTAGGGGCGCAGAGTCTAGTTGGAGGTCAGTGATGAGCGGTGTTCCCCAGGGGTCAGTACTGGGCCCAGTGCTCTTCAATATATTCATCAACAACCTGGATGAGGGGACAGAGTGCACCCTCAGCACGTTTGCTGGTGGTACAAAGCTGGGAGGGGTGACTGACACACCAGAAGGCTGTGCTGCCGTACAGAGAGACCTAAACAGGATGGAGAGTTGGGCAGAGAAAAACCTTATGAAATTTAACAAGGGCAAGGGTTAAATGTGGGGAGGCCGCACCTGGAGTGCTGTGTCCAGTTCTGGGCTCCCCAGCTCAAGAAGGACAGGGAACTGCTGGAGAGGGGACAGCAAAGGGCTACAGAGATGCCGAGGGGACTGGAACATCTCTCTTACGGAGAAAGGCTGAGGGATTTGAGTCTTTTTAGTCTGGAAAAAAGACAACTGAGGGGGGACCTTATCAATGCCTATAAATACTTCAAGAGGGGTGTCAGGAGGCTCTTCTCAGTGGTGCCCAGGGACAGGACAAGAGGGAACGGGCACAAACTTGACCATGGGAAGTTCCACCTAAACATGAGGAGGAACTTCTTTCCCTTGAGGGTGGCAGAGCCCTGGCCCAGGCTGCCTAGGGAGGTGGGGGAGTCTCCGTCTCTGCAGACATCCCAAACCCACCTGGAGGCGTTCCTGTGCCCCCTGCTCTGGGTGACCCTGCTCTGGCAGGGGGCTGGACGGGGTGATCTCCAGAGGGCCCTTCCAACTCTATGATTCTATGATTCTCACGTGGCTGATTCTCCTCCTGTTATGTCCCAGTGCTGGATTAACAACCATGGGTGTGTAAGTGTGATGACGAGCAGCTACTGAGACGTTCCCAGCTGGAATTCTCATGCTCAGTGATCACTTTTAGCGCATGGGCAAATGCTGCCTGCCGTTGTTCAGGCCCCCTGTGCCTCCTTGCCAGTGCTGAGCTGTACATGTGTGAGGCTGTGCTGCCTTCAGATACTTGGTGAAAGAGATGATTCAGGCACTGTGTTCTGCAGGAGATGGCCTCTCCTCATGTGTCATCGTATATGCAATTACTTGAGTAGAGTAATTGCAGGAGCCAAGCTTACTGGAAGAGATTAGCTGCTGATGATTCATGGATTTGTGTGCTTTCGCTGCCAGGGAAAGAGGAGTCGTCTTCAAAGTACACAGCTGTGGAGGGATCTCTTCTGAGATACCACATTGGAGGGTTTGTACGTGATGGGGTCACGCATCAGTGTGAAGGGCCATGAGGTGCCAGTCTCCCCCTAACTTCCTCTCTTCCTTCACAGGTCGGACAGCTCGTTCAATTTTATGGCCTTTTTCTTCATCTTCGGTGCACAGTTTATTCTCACGATCCTGCAGGCAATTGGTTTCTCTGGATGGGGAGCTTGGTAAGCAGGATGCCCCTACAGCCTTATACCTGAGCCCTCAGCTCCCATCGCCTGAGAGCTTCAGGCTGTGGGCTGCTTCCATCAACTTTTGGGAAACTGGCAGGAGCCTGTACGGGGTGCAGTGGAAGAAGCTTTCTGTTTTCCTCTGTGGCATAATTATGGAGTGCACAGTTCTGTTCCCATTGCTGGTTATTGCAAGAGTTCCTGCATTGGCAGGAGTCGGGTATCTTCCCCTGCTAGTTCTCTTTAGCACCTTCCTACAACGTCCATTTCTTTTTACCATTTAACCAGCCAGTTTCAAGATTTATCTGATCCTCCCTTAGCATTGCCCTTAAATTATTTGCAGCACATGGTGAGCCGTGCGGGGTGACTCACTGTTGGCCTATAGAGCAAGTATTGTGAGAGTTGTCCTGAAATAAATGGGAGCATTTTAGTGTCTGTCCCTGGTTATGTTATAATTGTTTGGCACTTTAACTTTCTGTCTCTAGAGACTTGAGAGCAATTCCTGCTGAAACCACAATAACAGAAAGTCCTAGCACTCCATATAGCATTTTGTTTTCCCAACTGATCTGCTCTCCAGTTGCCCTACCTGGTTATTGTCATCAAAGGAGTAGAGATGCAGTGGAAATCTCATTCCCTGATCCCAGTCCTGGTCTCTAGACACTCGACCTCTGCACAACCAAAAGCTCCTTGGGAATAAATCTTCTCTTCCCAAAGTCTGTGCAGTCCCCTGAAGGACTGAGACTGGATTAGCGAGGGATGCTGGCAAGCGAGATTTGAGATCTTGGAGAAATACCTGAATTTAATTCTGGCCATTTTCTTCATTGTTCTTTTCATTGTCAAGAGCTTTAAAGCTGCTTTGTAATTTCTGTGTGTAGGTAAACTGTTTTTCTGATAATAAGGACACTTATAAAGGGGGCTATATTGTTTTTTTCTTTCTGTGTCTTCCAGTGGATGGTTGGCAGCCATTACTTTCTTCAGCACCAATGTTGCAGCTGCCGTGTTCATGCTGTTTCCTGCCGTTATGTTTACAATGTCAGCAGTTGCAATGCTCATCTGCATTTTAAGGGTAGGTGTTTCAGATGTCTCTCTGACTTGGAGTATCCACACTTCGTCTCGCAGTAATGTGAACAGGCAGCCGAGCAGCCACTGTGAGCCATCACTGCTTTTACAGGTTTTACAGTGTAGTCAGTTGGTGTCTCTCAGAATATAACACAAGACCGCTGGGTCTGGATGTTGTTACCGTTTCATGGGGCGATGTTCCTTTATGTGACTTGAAGCACTTCATTGGTCATGGGGATGGTCATTGATGGTAAAGGCGAAGCATCTCGACATGGCCTGCAGTGGGGACTGCATGGCAGGATGGGAAGTGGTCCTTGGTTCTCTGCAGAAATAAAGATTTGGAAGTAGCAGTGTCAGTGTTACAGAGGTTTCAGCCCACTGGCCGGGATTGGCTGCCTTGCTGTGGGATTCCCAACCTGAATCCCAGGCGTGTGGCTGAAATGGCATGAAGTTTTGGGTTGATATTATCTATTTGCACCTCTGTTCGCTATATTATTACCTTTTTAGTGCTTTTGTTCCTTAGGAATACAGCTTTTTACAGAGAGAGAGAGAGAGAAACAAACACACAATACAGTAACAAAGTGACTATAGCTCTTCTAAGGAAGAGGCGCGGGTGCCTGTTAACTGATTTTTCTCTTGTTCTCTCTTTCATTCATTAGGTACATAAAATTTACCGAGGGGCTGGTGGAAGCTTTCAGAAAGCTCAGGATGAGTGGAACAGCGGCACATGGAGGAACCCCCCCAGCAGGGAGGCCCAGTACAACAATTTTTCTGGGAACAGCCTGCCAGAGTATCCCACAGTGCCCAGCTATCCCCCGGGAAATCAATGGCCTTAAGCAGCAACAGCTGCAAACTGCCTGGATTCTCTTCTTTTTGGTCTTTTTATTATTGCTATTTGAAAAGATCATTTGCATTCCCCCCCAAGCACCCCAGTCATCTTGGGGACTTTTTTGGCTTTTGTCTCCTCATCACCGCAGAAGATACATGCTGTCAGCCCTCGCCACCTCCGGAGCTCTGCCCGGCATGTCAGAAAGTTTTTTGTTTGCGTTGAGTTACTAGTATTTGCCTCGTCACAGACTGAGGAACCAACTGTTCACTGCCCTTGCTTGAGGGAATCCTCTCGTGACCAGATGTGGAAAAGGCTGACTTCCCCATGGTGATGAACACTACCGCAATTGCTCCTTCTCCTGCCTCCCTGCTTAGTTTTCATCACATGCACAGGATGCCGCCAAGTCGTCTCTAATTGTAACTAACACAGTTGGAGTATTAGTAGCAACTGGTGTGTACTCTCCTGGATGAATAATCTGGAATTTTTCACTCTAAGGGAAATGCAACACCTAAATTATTTGGTACTAGTGATATCAAAGGTATTTGTAAAGTCTACAACCTCATTTGCTTGCACTCTCTGGTGAAGAATCCTTTAGATAATGGTGCTTGCTGTGTGTGAGTGTTGTTCAGATGTGAAGTCCACAAGAGTCCTCATTTGTCTGGCTAGGATTATTGTTATGTTGGAAGTCTTGCTTTCCCTGCTGCCATAAGTTTTTGCCAGACCTCTGTGCTTCAAAGGTGCAGATTCATGTCATTTGGTTAACGATTGCTCGCTAAAAGCCTGATTCAAAGCCCACTGGAAACTATTGAAAAGCTGGACTTGGAGCTGGCTACCTGGGTGATGTTCACCCTGTTAGAGGTAGGCAGCATGAGATCTCTACACTGTCTAATTTCCATCCAGGTTTTGTGCTGACCCAAGAAATGCTCTTTGGGACACACCTGGCCCCATTGGGACACCCTTTTTTCTGGGCTCCCAGATAGTAGCTGGATGCAAGATAACTATTGATCTCAGTGCTGGGGCCCCAGGGGGGTTTGGGAGTAATTCTGTTACATTTAATAGTTTTAATTCTCCCTTCTACTGATGTAGTTGAAATCCAGACATGCGGTGGGGTCTGGTAGACCAAGGAAAGCTTGTTAGTCCTCGCAACTGATGCTAGCAGTGCAGACCAGGTCTGTGTTTGTGTAGCCAGCAGCACATTCCTTCCCAGGTACAAGCAGGGAGAGAGATATTTTTGCCTTTCTCCCAGAATCGGCTAAACAGAGGATAAAGCTGTTGGGAGAGATTGTTTTCCCCAAGAGCTAGCATCCGTCTCGTCCTTCATCTCCATTCTGTGCACATACATCAGGACTCCTGTAGCCTGAGCCATCCAATTCCCCCACGTCCTACAGTGATCCAAGCAGCAAAGGCTGCAGTTTTTTCTTCTCCCTCAACAGCCTGCTGTGAATTTTTTCAAACATGTCAAAACTGCGAGGTCAGTTCCCAATATTTTTATAAGGAGTGAGTATTCAAAGTCTTTGGCTCTGAAAGTTTCAGCCAATGATCCTGTGAAGGACAGAGTGCTCCGTCGTGGGTCAGCCCCAGAGCCTGGAGGTGTTGGGCACCCCATGGGTCAGACTCAGAGCCTGCCTGGCTTGGCAGGCTGGCGAATGGGATGCCAGAGATGTTATGGTAGAAGTGGAGTCACTCCAAATTCACACTGACTAACTGGAAAACAAAATTGGCTCTTGGAAAGGGACAGGGAGGCTGTCCTGGCTAGGTGGAATTGATTTGCAAGTGATCTTTTGAAAACTGTCTCTATATGTGCCTTATCTAATAAAATAATAGTTCACGAAGGAGAACTCTTCCTTCTGCATTGCCCCTGCAGAACTTCCCATTTGTTCTATTAACTTTTCCTGTGTTGTACTGTAAATACTAAGTGAAGTACAGCTTGGAGTCTGCATGACACCTTTATTACTAGGGCCAAAGTGAAAGCAAACACGAATCAGAGGGCAGAGCCTCCCTGAATTTCAGTTTACAAGCAACACTGACACCCTGCTGCAGAACCAGCCGTTTGCTGGCTCTGGGATATTTAACGTGCTCCAAACATGAGGGTTTTTTTTTCCTTGCGAGTGTGCAGTGTGCTTGTAAGTATGAGCGCTTGAATCCGCCTTAACAGAACACGACCTGATCGCGTTGTCAAGCTTTTAGGTGCCTTTGTCTTGTGTCAGGTGTGATTTTAAGTGTTCTTTGTTGCTTGCCATCAGAGTGATAAAAGAACTGCCTGTCGATTAAATCCCTGGAAATACGATTGCACTACAGGGAAGTGAGGGGAGGTTAACAGGGCCGAATGCGATGTTAGCCATGCTTGGAATCCAAAACATGGTGCACCTGTGTACCATGATCCCTCCAGCCCTGCCCCTCGCCATCCTCAGCCTCTTGCCAAAATTTTTCAAAAGCGGTTGGTGTCTGTCTCATTTGTTTTTAGTGTGTAAGGTTGGAGATTTCAGAGGAACCAAAAGGAGAAGCTTTGACGGGGACTCCATGCTCGGCTTCTCTGTTTTTCTTCTCCACTTGGATAATCAGGGAGGCTGTTTTGAAGCACCCACCTTGAGTCACACTGAAAATGCTGGATGCAAGGAGAAGAGTGATTAGGAGCCTGCCCACCAAAATGGTTAGAGCTGGACACCAGAATCGCGCCCCATTAGCAGATCTGCCAGAGATCTCTCTGGAGCTCTAACCAACCTCTCTGGATGGGATCTGCCATCTCTCATCCCCCCTCCATCCTCTTTGATGCTAGAAACCGTAATTCCAGAAAGTTGACTCAACACGCTGCCTGAACTACCGTGGCTTTTTTTTTTGGACTCCTCTGTATGTTTTTAAATGTTTACATTAGATTTCTAAGACTTCTTAACACAATTAACCTGGACCTGGCTCCCGGTTTTGTTCAGCATCATGTGGCGTGTGTGTGTGTGCGATGTTTGTTTCATGTCACTTGTGGAGCTCTGGGTCTTGTTTATGTTTTTCTCCTGATCACAAGACAATAAATGCTTATCCTGTGCTTGATGAGAAGAACTGGCCGCATTAGAGAAGTGTGTCTGTTCCTAGGTAACCAGAATTATCTGGCAGAGGGAAATGGCAAAATCTCTATTTTCCTCCAAAGTCTCCCACCACATGTTGTTTTTTCCTTAAAAGAACAACACGTTTATGGATGAAGCCCATCCTCTGTGCTGGCGACCAGTGTGAGTGTGGCACGCTGTGGTTTGTACTCTTACAGATGCCTGATAAGCATTTAACAAAGGTGCTGCCATTATTCTCATTTTGTAACGAAGGGAAGGGAGAGCAGAGGTGTGGGTGGTGGTGAGAAAGTTGCATCTCCTGAGCGCTGGGGTCAAGGTCTATGTCCTGGCCTTTCCTTAGCAGTGCAGAGACTCACACCAGCTTCTTGCAGCGCTGGTTGCTGCTTTTTCCCATTTGTTCCCCAAAAGGAGATTGTTACCCCTGGAGTAAACAGGCTGGGGGACAGCGAAGGTGAGTTGAATCACGCCGTTTAGCATGTAGCTGAATTTATTGCCCCAGATTACCATATTGTGGCTTCATAGCCCAGTTCCACTCTGTAGCAGATATACAATCCTAGAAGAGATGTTTTCATCACAGCTGCTCAATACGACATCTGCTAATCTCAATGTTTTCCTTCTCTCCAAAGCCCTGTGCCAGGTACCCCCTGCCCAGCCATCAGCATCTCGCTGCCACTGGCAGTGGTTTCCCCCAGCTCCTCGCTGCTGTGCCAGTGATGTGTTGAGCATGAGGATGAAATGGCTTTTGCTCAAATTCTTTGCTCCAGGCCCTCAAAAGGCTGAGCACCAGGCACAGCGTTAAGCTCCTGCTCCAGCTGCTGCTCAGGCAGGTCCTCGGCACTCGGGATCAACAAGTTGTTCGCTCCCCAAAGNGGCCTTCACCCAGGGGTTTACTGGGCGGGATGCTGCGAGGGGCCTGGCTTTTTCTTTTGTCTGGTTCTTGATGTGTTTCTGTTGCTCTTCAGTTTCCCAGGCCCTGAACGTGAATGTTTCACGGCAGGAAGGTTTCGTCTGCCCGCCCCTGAGCAGCTCATTCTCCCGTGCATGATCGAGAGTGGCTCGTTTTGTGTTGTCTGCTTGCAAATTAGCCCTAATTAACTCGTGCCCACAGGAGGAGTGCAGGGTTCATAGCTTGATGCTTTCCCCACAGATGTTCCCTGGCTTTTCCTGCTAAGTCACCGGTGCTGAGCTGGTTCTGTAGCATGAGCTGTGCAGGTCTCTGCAGACCATGCCTGGCACACCGCATGTTCACTGCTGGAGATTTGCCTTGAAATAAAATCAAAACTCTGCTGTCCCCTCTCCAGCTCCAGAGGACGGGTTAAATTCTCAAGCCAAATGTCTGAACAACTTGCGTGTTCTCAAAGTGCTTGAAATCCCCTCTTTCTTTCATGGTGGTGGGATGGTGCAAAAAGGAAATGGGAGGATGGTCCTACAATCGGGTACTTTGGGGGCAATTTTATTCTCTCCAGCCGTGGGACATGGGCCACAGCCCCTCGCTGCTCCTGAGCCGGAGCAGGAGGAGGAGGGCCATGTCACAGCATGGGGACCGGATAGCAACATATGGGCTTTGCATGCAGAGAAGCTCGTTTTATTTTTCCAGTTCTCTAAAATCACAGTGTTTTCTTCTAGAAGCAAACACCTGTAGGGGAAAAAGTACTTTAGACAAATGCTGGGGAGAGAGTGTTTCCCTGGAACTGGGAGAGAATCCATTTAAGTGGCTGGAAATGCTGAAATGGGTATTCAGGGTGATGCTGGTGGCTGGAGACTTGAGTCTCCCCCCAAACCACACAAAGTTATTTGCCCATTGCCTGAAAATTTTTTTGGGGTGAGTCTGTCCCATGAAAAAGATGAGAGCAGCAGGATCGTCTGGGAGTGCCTCCTCCCTCCAACGTTACCCTGAAAGGCTGCAATGGGGATGGCTCTAGTGCCACTGAGAGAAAGAACGGATTCTCCTGGCTGTGCCCTCCTTCACCGAGTGAGTGCAGGGAGAGAATTTTTATGGCTGAATGATTGACCAGAGTAACTCCAAAACTGAAGAAGGTGAAAGGCTTTTGGAGGTGGCACCGGGGTTGCGTGCCCACCCAGCTCCTGTCCTGGCGGGTCCCACCAGCCTCGAGCTCTGTCCCCTGTGAGGCAGCAGGGACGGGTGTGGCTTTGCTCAGGGCCACCGTCCCCAAAAAAGGCTTCAACGTCTGTAAAATCCCAGCCCCCAGCTTCGCTCTGTTCCCACAGGGTGCGGTGGGGGAGCCTGGGGGGCTTTGCCTACCGGTCCCACAGCCCCACTCCCTCTGCAGGATCACCCCTAGACCCAGTTCCCCTCCCCAGAGATTGCCCCGCTAGGCCCTAGTGCTGTCTGGGCCCTATAGCGGGGCTGTGTGTTGTACCGGGGGCTGTCCCCTATGGGGGGGTGTACCCCATGGGGGAAGCTGTACTCTAATGAGGGGCTCAGCCACATATTAGGGGCTGTCCCCTGTAACTGGGCCGATATAACCCGCACCGCGGCCTGTCCCCTATAGCGGGGCTGTGCCCTATCCTGGGGCCTGTCCCCTGCAGTGGGGCTGGCACCTCACCCCGAGAACGGTGCCCCACACAGGATCCCGGCTGCTCTGGTGGTGCCCTCCCCCATACCGGGGGCCACAGGGTACTGTGCCCCTATAGCGGGACCTGGCCCCTATGGGGGAGCTGTGTCCTATACCGGGGTCTGCGCCACACAGGAGGCTGTAAGCAACGTGGAGGCCCGTCCCCACAGCGCAGCCGGACCGCGCACCGAGGCGCCGCGCCGGACACCTGGGAGAGAAGGGGGGAGCCGTGCCGGTAGCCGC
>VXBO01004449.1:74649-112401 GCA_013400135.1 Rhinoptilus africanus | reverse complement strand
GAAAGAACATGTTTTCTCTTGAAGCAAAATTAAAGGCACGCAGCTGTTTGTGAGCCAGCCCAAGGGGAAGGCTGTGCCTGGGCTGCCATGTGCAGGGTTCAGCCCAGCTCTGGAAGGTTGAGAACATCCTCATTTTGGTGTAGCAAAGGGTATGCAGGCAGCCTGTGATCCCAGCCTGAAGCTTTGCTGAGGAGAGCCAAGTCCATCTGGTGCATGGCTCTGGCTTTTAGTAATGGGTTTGGTGCTGGGGAAGCAAAAGCTTTTGTCAGAGCTCCATCCAGCTCAGAGGGTGGCGTGGCGCTGGAGTTTGGGGGGGGATCAGGGCCTGTGTAAGAAGATGGCAAACTGACTTTTTCCCCCTGTTTGTGTACTCTACAAGTGCCTGGTACCACCTGTGCTGGCAGTGATAAGTGGTTATAACTGAGCTGTGTCTGTCCAACCAAAGGGCTCTGTCAGTGTCCACACGGCAGCCCAGAGCCCCTCTGTGGCTGTGTTTCCAGCTTGAAAGGCTGTAGAGGGGCTCGTGTTCCAGAGCACGGCTGGCAGCCCCTCTGAGCACTCACCCACAGGACTGGCTGCAGGTGGGCACCCAACAGCACCATGGGAAGTCTTGGCCAGTTTCCATAATGAGTGTTGATGGGTTTAAGGCCACAGATTGGCTGCACGATGAATGAGGGAGCCAGGGGAGCTGTGTCCTGTCTGCAGGGACTGGAAGAGGGGCCAGGAACTAGAAACATGAGTAATTAACTCAAAAAACGAGAAGGTTTGGGTTTGGTATGGAAGCGTGTACTAGAGAAGGATGAACATGTGTTGGCTGGGGTTTCTGGGACAAATCAGAGAAGTGAGAGCCCAGAAATGAGGGAGAAGGGACAGTTTGTTCGGGTAAACAATATTCCAGGTATTAATAGCATCAAGATGATATGGGCCCTCCTGGGGCGGTGTATCCTGTGTGTAGGTGATCCCTCTGTCTTTATAAATTGTATATTTAGTTATATGTATAATTATATATTACATTATTATGCCTTTATATATAATGTTGTAATATATATTATATAATACATAATCCTATATTTTAATATATATATTAAATATATAAATATATATTTATATATCTAGGCCCTTGTGTAGCGCCCAGAGGAGCAGATCTTGGGCAGGTAAGGTAAAGGGAGGAACCAGTGAGGTCACACTAGATCTACTTGTTTGAGAGAGAGTAGTCTTTTGAATAAACCCCTTGAAGAGTTTCCTTTCCCAGCCTGCAGCTACCTCTGTAGCCATCTTTTCGGCTGCAGCCACTCCTGTGGTATTCCTGTGTCGGTCCTGGCCTTCTGATCCTGTGCAGAATACATGCAGGTAGGGGACGACGGAAGGTGAGAAACAACCTTTGGAACTTCGCTTTCTGATGTGGAGGTTGGTGGCAAACCAGATAGAGTCCTTAATCCACAGAACTGTAGCTGTCACGGTGCTTAGTAAAGGGTTGTGAGTCTCATCCCTCTACGTGAAGGATGGAGGAGTGAAAAGATACTGAACAGATCCTGAATTTGTGACGTAACTAGGAATGGGATGTAGGTCTCTGGCCCCTCTGTTCTGAAGCTTATCCCTCAATGCAAGTCAGGAGACTAGGGTATTTGTCTAGGTCTTGGGAATTTGTACCAGTTAGTCTCAGTTGAAAATCACCCTTCTCTACGCCCCTTTTCTTCTGTGAGACCACACATGTGTTAGATTTTCATCTTGTTTCATTTCCCCATCTGTAAAATAAGCAGGTTGCTTCTCTACCTTCAAGAGAGGTTGCAAGGAAAAATGTGTAATGGATTTGAGGTGCTTGGTCTTGTAATAGAGAGGGTGGGAAAATAAATGCTTCATGGATCGCTTGTTGCTTCTCTGAAGATGCTGCTGACACTTGCATGTAAGCTGATGGGTATTGTCATGTCACAGAGCATCCCTCCGCCCCAGTTACTCTGCAGGAAAGATTAACTGCATGGTGCTACCCTTTCCTCCCCACAGTCTGGGCTGTCGGTCCTGCTTGTGGTCCTGGAAGGCTCTCCCTGTTGGGTGACTGTCCCTGTTGGGGTGGAGAGCTGTGAGCTGCAAACGTAAGCCAGGGCGGCAATGAGCCAGCTACTGTGTGACTTTGCAGTAGGGAAGTGGTTCTGGCATCTCGGCACAAGGAGTTTGACAGCTCTTCAGGGAGAGGTTTCCCTTTGAACCCCTCTGGAAGCCTTCTCTTCCCTCACCCTCTTTTTTTCCCCCCCAACTCTTATGGTTTGGCAGTAATTTGAGAGGAAACCTGTGGGGCTTCGAGCAGCCTGGGGAAGAAAGCAGAAGGGGAAATGTGTGTTTGCTTGAATGTGGGACAGCTCGGCTTGTCAAAGCTGCAGCACTGCAACCCAGAAATGGAAACAGCCCTTGTCACCAGTGGGAATGACACCCTGCTCTGCCCACTCTGCTTGGGGGCTTTCCAGGGTGAAGGGCCCACCCTGGAGTGAAGTGACTGGGCTGGGACAGAATAGAGCTGGCATTGGTCCCCCCTTCCTTGCGACCCTGGGGGAGTTGGGGAAGTTGCAATTAGCTGTAGTTTGGTGATTGAAGAGATAACTGGATCCAGGCACCCCTTTTTTCCCTGCCTTATCTTGCAAAAGGCTACCCCAGGTCTGCTGGTAGAACTGCTTCCTAACCTGGTTCTGTCAAGAGGATATGGGTTAAGGGGAAAAAAAATCCTACAATTAAAAGTGCTTATGCCAACCTAGATCCTGCTGACACAAAAGGGTTTGGTAGTGATACACATGATAGGATGCCAAGCAGATCTCTGCAGAGCGACAGTCCCCAGATGGGCTGAGGAGCGGGGGAACCCTGCTGTCACACGCATCTCACCATTGCGGTACGTAAGCCTTTGGCAGCCAGGCTGGATGTACACTTGGAATCTGCTGAGTTGGAGTCCTGGTAGGTCTGTTTCCCTGCTATGAACTGTGGCTGGTGTGTGAGTGGCTCATCAGTAACTCCTTCTGGAGACCCCTTCTAGCTGAAGGCCACAGAGTGCTCAACTGGCCCATGTTCCCTGCGGCATGAGTAACTATCCCAGATCTTGGAGGTGGGAGATGAAACAGGTTGTGGTTTTTGTTCCTTCAGTGCCGTGTTGCTTTCATCTCTGCCTCTTCCTCCCCTACCCTAGTGCCTAAGCAGAGTTGGGAAGAAGCCCTGTTTTTCAGGTACCAGGCAAATCTGTATTACAGCAATTGCCCATGAGAATTGTTGATGAAGGTGACTGGGAAAACCCATCTGGTGTTTAAAAGCCACCCAGATGGGCTTTGAGCTCTCCTGGCAGGAGCTGATTGCTTTGCAGCACAGAGTTCCCGGCCCCGTCCCTCACTGGGGCAGCGGGGCTGCCCCGATCTTCTCCTCCTGGCTTACGTTGCACTAAAGCTCCCTGCTGAGCTTTCAGATCCCCTGCAAGTGCTCCCAGTGTCTCCCTGGCTCTGTGCTTTTTCTGGGCAGTACAGAAAACACTCCCTTCCTCCCCAGTTGTCAGGACTGAGAGCCCCTCCTTTCCCCCACCACTACCTGTTGAGAGCCCTTTAGTGGCAGAGCTGGGGAGGGAAGCAGGAGATAAAGCCTGCTGGTGTCCCTCTGTATCCCCTGACAGAAGGTTGATGGCTTTAAGAGGTGTGGCTCCACTTCTGAGGAGGAGGGAGGCGCTGGCTGTGGTGTCTGCTCCACCTGCCTCCTGGAAACGCAAACCAGGAGACAATTATAAGCCCAGTCTGACAAACGCTGCGGCCAGGCCTCTGACCTGCTCCTGGCACTGAGTGGGCAGCACTGCACGAGGCCAGGTTACTGCCCTGGTCTGGAGAAAGGTACCTCTGGTCAGGGCCACCTTCTGCACAGGTGACATTAGAGGGCACAGCAGCTTCCAGGGACCACCGGGCTTTTCTCCCTCTTCTGCAACTGCTTTCTCTGCGACATTAGGCAGTTGTGTGCCTCCGCTCCCTCTTCTGCAATGACATTGCTTTCGTGAAGTACCTTGAGCCAGCTGCTGCAAGGAGTAGTGCGAAAACCAGGGGGCATTTATCGTTTGCATGAGCTGTATGGAAAGTCTCTGGAGCTTGTGACAAGGGACATCAGGAAAATGAGATGGCTAGTGGTGCTGCTTGCATTCTTGCCCAGCTTGCTGGGAGAGAAGGAGGTGTGTGCCCGGCCCCTGGAGCCATATGGCATGGCTGCCAGCACAGGGTCTTGGATGTCTTTTCTGGGGTGTCCCACCTGGCTTGACCGTTGTGGTCAGGAGTAGCAATTACGAACTTTGAAATGGCAGTGTCCACACTCTGATATTTTATAGAGCTCCCTGGTAGCCTGGACTCTGATGGGACAGAGGAGATAACTAGAGAGAGGGTTTTCTCATGCCTGGAAAGCTGCAGTTCAGAGGAAAGAAGAAAGCCTGCTATGGATTGCAGTGTGGCTCCAGTTTGGGCAACGGGGATGTCCTGCCCTCCAGAGATGATGACGTTCAGGAGAAGAGTGAGCATCACCTGCTGCCAGAGCAGGTTAGTGCCCTGACATGTAAATTGTCAGTCTGATGCAATGTGCTGGTGATAGGGCTTGGGCTCCTTGTCTGTCCTGCTCTGAGGGAGCCTTTTCCCTGCCGATTCCAGGGGCATAGCCTGTGTGGGGTACTGGGAACCCCCTGTGCCTTGCACATGAGGAGGTCACGCAGATGGCGAGCGGAGGGAGTGCTTTTGCTAAATCTGTGGTTGCTTAGGGGCTGCAGCGAAGGAAGATGGAAGTGCTGAAAGCTAGTGCTCTGCTGAACTTTGATCTCCCGCTCCGTGGGAGTTGTGAGCGAGTGGGGATACTCTGGACTGTTCAGTGATGCTGAGTCAGCTCCAGCCAGTTTCAAGCCATTTGTGTTCTGGTGAGACCAGTAATGTGAGTGTCTGAGGACAACACCTGTTGCCAGTCTCCTGCTCCTGAGGTTATTTGTGAGCCCATCCAAAGGCTGTGGGGAGGACAGAGTGCTGTGTGTTTCACTCTGGTGTCCTGCTCCGTGGGGAGGAGAGTGCCTGGCTTGCTTACGCTGGTATTCAGTAGAGTTCCTCTTGGGGAGGAAGTCTCCTCCAGGTGGATGAAAGGTTTTAAGACTGTCACCCGGCTTAGGCTTGCGGAATGAAAGGAAGGGGAGCCATGCGCATCCAGGAATTTGCTTTTGTAATAGGAAAGGGGTTGGGAAATGACCCTTATCCTTTGGAGAATAGAAGTTGAGCCCCTCATCCTAGCTACAGCTGATCTTTCGCAATGCTTGAAGGAAGTGCATGTGGGGTTCAAGGCTGCTGGATCTCTGAGGACAAAAGGGTTGTATTCTTCCTCTGTTCTTGAATGTCTCCCACTGCTTGACAGCACTCTGCAACAATGCTTGAATGGCTGCATTTTCCCATGTCCTCTGCTTCCCTTCTGCTGCTGCCTGGCCCGTGGGATGCAGCCGTGGTTTGTGCTCTAAGCGGAGCCATGAAGAGCTCTCTCAGGATGCGTGGAGGGAGGTCTCGTCCCACCATCTGGTTCGACCTTCTGACCCATGCACACCAAAACACCTCTGCCTGGGCTTTCTCTGGAGCCTCATCCTGCTGTGACAAGGCATGGATCATCCCATGGTCAGTGTTCCCCTCCAGTGATGCCCCTGACAGCAGCGCGGTGGCTCCCGCACAAGAGGGGGGTGGATGAGAGACAGGGGCTGGCAGTGGGAGAGCAGTTTGCCCACAGTCTGGCAGTGTGGGGAAGCTGCGCTGCGCTTCATTAGGGAGCCTGTTTGTCTCCACCAGGCTCTCGTACAGAGAAATCTATGACTCGGGGCTGCAGGGATGTGCCTGTCCTCACTGCCTGGTTAAGAGCTGCTATTGACCTCCTCATCCGTGGGAACTGATAAAGGAGATGTGTCACCAGCAAGTGGGGGGCTGCTGTGTCATCCCCTGGCTGCACAGATGGGTATGGGTCTGGAGCTGCCTCCTGCAGGCTGGGGGTTCTTCTGCAGCTTGTTGACAAGGGGTGAAAGTGGCACAGCAGCCTCTTGGTCGTGTGGGGTTCTCAGATTATGGTGAGGATAGTTGCTGTCATGTCCTGGTTTGTTTTCTGTCCTCAGGGGTCTGGGGCTGCATAAAAACAGGAGGAAGTTTTTGCTGTTGGTCTTTCTCAGTGGGACATAGTGGAGGCTGTGGACCCAGCTCTGCCTTCAGGGAGTGGAGGGAAGTGATGGCGCTGTGCACAGCATCATGTGTGTGATAAGGCTTTATTGATGGATGAGCCTCATGATGACAGTTGGACTGTCACAGGGCTGGGAGAGCAAGGTGCATTCCCATCTCCCTGCTTTGGTTGGAAGAACTGATTTCACGGATTGGGATTCAGAGATCTCTGCAAGTTTGGTGTTTCAACCTTTCTGGCTTCATGCTACTGTTTAAATACACGTGTGTGCTGTCATGCACAACTGCAAATTTGGGGAAGGGAGGGAAAACCCCAAAGTTCATTAGCAGCAAGCAATGCAAAGCAGCCCTGATGTCGGGCTGGGAAGCAAGCCACTCACAGTGGGGTGGAAACGGATGGTCGCTTGCCAAAACATCTGCTCTCCTGCTTTGGTGAGGTGTGTTGACAGCGCTGACTGCACACTGTTCTCTCTGAGTCTCTGTGGCCGCAGGCTCCTGAAGGTGACAAGTGGGTGGGCTCAGGACCGGCTCTCAGGTGGGCACATCATGGCCTTGAGGCTGCTGCAGTGTTTCCCCTCTCTGCTTTGCTGGGCGATCAGCACGCTTCTCTCTTGTTTCCTCTCCTGATGCCTCCTTTTGTACTTGCTGTTCCTCTGGGTTTGCTGACAAAATCCTCTTGCAGCAGGCTGACCCTAAACCTTTTCCTTTTGCTGGGCAGGTTGCGCAGCCTCTGCCTGGTTGTCTGGCAGGAGGCAGGGCAGCTCTCCGCTGCCATGGCTGGTGCTGCACAGCAAAGGTGCAGCACATCTCTGGCTGTGGCAGAGGCAGGGAGAGAGCCTTCCTCTGTTCTGTCTGTGAAACTGATGGCAACTCTTATTTCACATCCAGTCATGTCCCTGCTGCCAGATGTGCACTAAGATCCCTCCTCAAAAGAAAGGTGAGCAATGCTTTATCTTGTTTTTATGAAAAATGTTAGCCTTTGAGGGCATGGGAGCATTCGGGGACAGGGCTGAGGAAGTAGTGTGCTGGTAGAGATGGTCTTAACCTTATTTCAAGCTGTGGCAAAAGGAGGTGTTCTAGCCTCAGATGTGAGATATGAAATGGAAGTGATTGTTCCAAGCTGCTGGGTGAAAATTATCTATTTGTNTTTTTTTTTTTTTTTTTCACCACTGCCTGGTGACTGTGAAGCAGGCTGCGAGCTCTGGAGATGGGAGGGAAGGAGGTGGAAGGGGACCTTGCCTTACTTGGAAACCTGACATCTGAATGCAATGCTTTCCTGCCTTGCTTCTGGACCTTGGCCCAGCACAGGTACTGTCACAACCAGGCTGATAACTGGGTTGCAGTGACAGTGGATTTGTGTGTTTGTGACAAGTGTAGGATCATCCCTTTCACAGAAAGGCTTTGCAGGTGCCTCAGGTCCCACCGCTGCTGCCTGCTTCTTGCTGCTGAACCAGCTTCGTTACCTGAAGTTAAACCTGCTTTTGAAGATTCCGCAGTGCTGGGGGAAGGATGGAGAGGGCACGATGATGCCTGTTACAGACGTGCTTTTGCAGCTTCCGTTCTGCATCTGTAGGCACTGCTCAGCTTCTGCGAGTCACTCGCCCTTTGGCTGGATCCCCGTGGTGCTGCAAGTCTGGCAGTCGCTTGGAGCATGTCTGGATCTGTCCTTGTTCGGCCTCCCTTTCTGTACTGCATGCCAGGGCAGTAAAAGGGTGGCTGAGCTGTCAAAGTGTTTCTTCCCTACAGCTGAAGCAAAAATGGTTAAAAATGGTCTCTGGTGGCAGAGGTTTCCATACAGAATAGGGCTGTCCACCCTGAAGAGCACCTTTGGGCTCTGTCTCTGCTCAGTAGCTGAGCAGTAGCTCCCCTTGGGCTTCTCCATTTCCCAGGGCACAAATGTGACTCGGTGACTGGGGACACAGGCAATCCTTTGGATACCTCCTTGCAGAGAGAGCCTCTTTTGCGAGGAGTTGCCATGCATGAAAGCAAACCTCAGGTTTTGCAGTAGACAAGCGTTAGGGACTTGACCTTTCCCAGTGTGTCAGTCAGATCTGTCTGGATTGTTCTGCTCTGAAGCTTCCTGGGGTCTATGTTGGCTGTACAGCTGAGAATTGGGCTTCATCCTCTGGGGGCGAGTGGGTAAACAGCAATATCAGGTCTCGACTGTGGAACCGAAACCTTTGCAGGCTCTGCCCCAAGATGAACATGTTTATGACAATGAAACCAGTGCAAGAACTGGGCAGGACAGAACTGGCTGGAAAAGAAACAGGTTCTGCTCTTACATCAACCTGGGTAAATGTGTGGAGGGGAAAGCAGGAGAAGGGGAAGGCATGGGACTAGTAAACAGGTCTTTGCTGGCCAACTGCTGTGGACTTTTGGAAGGCAGCTGGTTCCTTGGCAGCTCTGCTTTCTAGCAACGGCATGGATTTAATTAGTATCCAGTGTCTAACTGGAGCTTACTGCACTGTGGATGTATTATCTGGTTTAAATAGAAAACCCACTGGCAGAGCTGCAAAACCCGGCACATGTGAGGGTCTTGATGGCTGAGACCACTTGTTCAAGTAAGTGACTCTGTGTATGAAATGCCTTATTGAATCCAGCTCTTGCAGTGCCAGGCAGGGGCTTGAAAGGCATCGTCAGCGTCTTGGCTGAGGTGCCTGTGTGTGTCCCGTGGAAACTGCTGGAGCATATGGCCTGTGGGAAGGGATGAAGAGCCAGGAGCTGGACTCTGACTACTGTCCTTTTAAGGTCTCCTGGCCAGAGACTCGGGTTTGTCTGTAATTAACTTCCTTTCTTCCAGTACTACTAACTCTACGTTGGTAAAACTGAAACCACTACAACATCCTATTTGGCTTTTTTTGTGCTGAACTGTTAAGATGTGATAGATTCTGCGGAATTACAGCCTTGGGCAATTGACTTCACGCAGGGGCAGAGGGCAAACCCGCGTTTTTTCTGTTGTTTTTCAGAACTGGGTTTGCTGCTCTGGTTGCCCATCTGCTACCTACAGTGTCCCTCTTACAGTAATAGCGAAGCACGTTGAAGTTTCTCAGACAGAAATTGCTCCATCTGTGATCAAGAACACCAAAGTGACACTAGTACAAGCAGCGGGGTAGCACGCTGGAGCTGTAGTTGAGTCATTTGCTGATCTTGCCATCTTCCAGCAGGGTATCAGAACTTCTCCTGGCCCAGCAGCCATGAAGACGGCTGTTGCTGGTCTTGGAGAAGTGATACTGGAGTAGAGAGCAGGTAGAAGATGCCGGTGACATCCCAGAGGTGCAACGGCAGGGCTGGATGGGAAGGTGGGCAGCCCCAGCTGGGACCTCGGTTGGTCTCAGCATTTCTTACTACCTGATTTCCACCTGCAGCCAGAGGATTTGCATTCCCAACACCTCATGGTGGTTTGACATTGCCGCTGTATCCATGCGGTGCGGATCCGGCAGAGGGACCATAGGAATGGCTCATGAGATGGACGTGGCTTGACAGCCAGGAGCTGGCTGCCCGGGGGCTTAATTGAGCACAGTCACATGCCACACAAGGGGCAGATCACAGTATGTAGTACAGACCTCTTTTGTGGGGTCTGTACAGTCAACCAAAAAGCTGCTTCCCTTCCTGTCTCTCTAATAAAGCTTCATTGTGTTTTCTGGTAGACGTTATAAACTCTGTAGTTGGAAGTTTAAATTTGTGGCTGATGAACCCAAACAGGTGAATAGACTCTCTTAAGCACTTGGTTCTCAGATGGATTTGTCTGACTCATGCTGTGTTTGATCTTTTCCAGTCTAGTTTTCAAATCTGGTCTTATTTTAGCATGCGTATATTTACTATTATTATTTTTCCTAGAGAAGTATTTTTAGCTATTTGCTTGGTTCCTGTGCTGCTGCTGAAATTTCCATCGTGGTATTTCCGGCTTCTTGCTAAAACATAGTTAATATTTTCCATCCAGGTGTAGCTGCTTTGGACGAGGATTCAACGAAAAGAGTGAAATTCTGCATTCAGCTGGCTGCAAATTGCATAGCAGCTCACAGCAGTGGAGAGATGCTTCGTGAAGTTTTCTTTGTGGCTGCTTTTACTAAGAGACTTAGGAGTTTCCCTAGTAGAGCTCTTGGCCTCAAGCTACGCCAGGGGAGGTTCAGACTGGATATGAGGAAAAATTTCTTCACCAAAAGGGTTATCGAGCACTGGGCCAGGCTGCCCAGGGCAGTGGTGGAGTCGCCATCCCTGGAGGGATTTAAAAGCCGGGCAGACACGGTGCTGAGGGACATGGGGTAGTGGTGGGTTTGGCAGTATTGGGTTGATGGTTGGACTCGATGATCTTAAAGGCCTCTCCAACCTAGACCATTCTATGATTCTCTGACTCGTTAAAAACCATTGTTCTGAATTGGACTGTCCAAACCATATTGATTTCCATTTCTGCTTATGCAACCAGGGGCAAACACGCATCAAAACGGTCCCACTCCTGTTGGTTAAAGAGGGGCCTGTTTCCTCACTGGGTATTTTTGAGTGCAAAATAATAACTGCTGAACTGCTGGCAGAGAGCTGATTCTTCAGTAAAGCTGATGCCACACACTCGCATCCTTGCCTGCCTGCTCTCTCGCTGACAGGCAGGGAGTTCTCCTCCTCCTCGCTGAGCTGTGGTGCAAGTGGTCAAGACTTCAGGGTGAAGTCGTCCGGCCGGTAGTCCCGGGTTGTTCTCTGATATGTGGCTTCTACAGCTCTTCAGTGCTTCTCTCAAAAAGGAGGCAATTGTTTTAAATTCACAACAGTATAGGGAATTTACACCTTCATGTGAGCTCCTACCAGCTCTTCAGGGCGTTGCCTTCTGCACTCCATCAGAAACTGAACACTCACCTACTAGTGGTTTTCCCTCTTTCTTACTACTTACATTATGTTTAGAGAACGGATTTCAGTTTTGTTCCTCCTCTCTTTTGGGGCTCTTGGGATGCTGGAGTTGGATCAGAGGGATGCTGTGCATGCCCCAGCTTTGTGAGCACATACAGCTCCTTGGGCAGCAGGAGTTCTGGGATGGATGGGCCATCCAGCGCCACCTGCGCCGTTACTGGTGCTGGAGTTCTGAGGAACAGCTGAGATTATGCTTTTAAAGTGTGCAGATGGTTTTGAATATGTCAGCTGGTATCCTCTGAAGATCTCAATAAAATGAAATTACTGGGTTTGTGTGTAAGAACTTGCTGTAGCCAAGCATCGGTGAGGCCTCTGAGCTGTGGAACAGGACACTCCTTTGGTAGAAGCAGTCCTCTGCTGCGATGTTGAAACTCTGCTCTTCTCATCATTATGGAGGGAGCAATGTGGCACAAACCTTTTCTCTAAGGAAAAGTAATAAATAGAAAATTCATAGTAATCCATTAAAAAGGTGTATTTGTGTTTGGAAGCTGGGAGAAAATAACTTAGAAGAGATTTGAAGCTTGATTTGTTGTAGGTTAAGAACTGACCAGAGTGCACAGCATCTAAAAATTCTGCTGGGGAAGGGAATAGCCAGTAACAAGAGAATACTTTGAATTTAGAGAAAAGCTTAATAGACATGAGTGCTGGAAGAGGAAGCCAGAAAGAAAAATCCATCTTCACAGCACAGCTCAACTCTGGGGGAAAAAACCAAATGTGTTATTATTTTTAGGATTATGGTTTTTTAATCCTGATCGTTTTCTGGCATGGATGTGTTTTTGGACGTGATCAAGAGCCACAGTTGGGTAACTGGGGTGAAATGCTGAGGCGCTAGAGCTGGCTGCTGGTCTATGCTGGGAGCAGTAAATGCTTTAATCTCAGAGGCTCAACGCATTCCTGCTTTGTTTGCTAAAAGTCTTTTTTTGTTGTTGTTGTTCTGTGTTAACTATAGCTGGAGGTGATGGCGTGTCTGATTATTTCCTCTGTTAGTGGGTTGGTTTGTTTTTAATTATGGTTCTGTGATCAGTGGCAACCATGTCGGACCCCTCGAGCAGGAGAGCCTGGCCACGGGGTGCAGCGAGTGGCAGCGGCAGGAGGGACTGGTGATGCTGACATGGGGGGAGTGCCCGCTGCCCCAGGGGCTGACAGTGCCAAGAGCACCCAGTGCTGGGGGCTGAGCTGGGCTGAGGCATGTGGGTACAGTCCTCCATCCTCACCAACATGTTGTGTTCCCAGTGAAGAGCTTGGAAGCCAGGAAGGGAAGGGAGGTTTGGAACAAGGATGCTCGAATCATGTTGGATTAAAAGCTTTGCTGCCACAGTTTAAGGGTTTTTTGTTTTGTTTTGGTTTTCCCTTGAACACTAGTAGAAATTCTGGTAGAAACATTAGCCTTGGCTGTATTTTTTTTTTTTTTTTTTCAAGAAACAACCTGGATGGGAAAAAACCATATTTTAGACAAACTGCCCTTGCAGATTTCCTAATTGTAAACATTGCGGGGCCAAAAGTGAAACCATGCTGTGATGTCTCTGCTGGAGGGGAAAACCAGCCACAACCATTGCCGTGTCAAAGGGGAAACTGTACTTCAGACACTCCTGGTGCAGTGACCATGGTGATAGGACTGTGTCTGCCATGTAATTGATGACTTGGGCTGATAGCACTGTATGGACATGAACCTGTGTCCATGCTTGCACGATGAGGGATGTGATGGCTTGTGAGGCAGCAATTGGGGAGACGGGCTGCAGAGCTTTGTATGAGGGCTGCTCTTGAGGACCAGCAGGCTGGTGGGCTTGATGTGAGGATACAAAAAGTAGATCTGTGACCGTTGGATGTTCCCCACCAGTGGACTGATGACCTGGCATGTGGGCAACAGGAGCGCAGGTATGATGGGATTTCATAGGATGGTGTTGCTGGTCAGTGAGAGGGTTTCTTAAGTCAGTTACTGCATTTTCCCTGAAGGGTGCCTTGTAGGAGGCAAAGGGGATGGGTTGCTGAGCTCTCAACACTGTTCAAAAGCTGAGAAAGAGCCAAGCATCTCCCCTGGGGACCTCAAATGGACAAGGCAGATGTGGGGGAGCTGTTATCCCAGTATAATGGCTGGGATGTGAAGGGCCAGGAGGTCAGTACGTGCCCAAATCAACACACAGGCGGTGGCAGAGCTGAGAGCTCTCAAATCCCAGCCCTGAACCTGAGCTGCGAGGCTCCCTCACCTCTCCAGACGTGCTGCACGTTACGCCTGGGTTCACTGGTGGCTCCTGCATCAGCACTTAAGTAACAAACTATTTAACAAGAGCTTCCTGTTGTGCTAACACCAACATGAACACACAAAGGAGGAAACGGAGTAAACAGAGCTGTGCTGGCTCCCGCCTCGCTGTAAGCTGGGAAAAGTATTGGCTGTTATGAGGAGGCCTGGACGTCATCTCTGCTTAACCCAACCCTGCTGGGGTCAGGGAATGATGTTCTTGTGGCTGCGAGTAGCAGAAACTGCACAGGCATCATGCATTGCTGGGAAAGTGGCTGCTTTCAGGACTTCCTGATTTTTAAGTGATTCCCCAGGATGGATAAAGGTCCCTTCACCCCTGCCCTGCTGCTCCTACTCCTCCATAGGGGCTGTCCCCTGTGAGTCACCACCGGTCCTCTGTCCTGACAGGGTTGGCACAAATCTCTGGGGCATGGCAAGCGAGATGCTCGTATCCAGAACTCACTTCGCTGCTGGGTGCCTTGAGATCTTCAGTCAAAGCACTCAGTCTCCTCTTTTCTTGAGGGACTGAGAGGAAATTGGGCCAGAACAAGCCAGTCTGCCTTTGCCATAAGGAATGTTCTGCTGCACCAGTAGGTTTGCTTGAGTCTCCCGTAATTGCAGCTGTAGGTAGTAGAGGTGTAAGGTGGAGTGAGCTGCAAGTGCTGCACAGCCTCATTGCCTCTCCAGCCCATGGAGAAAATTGCCCTGGGTGGGGGTCAGGGTGGGTTTTTTCTCCAAACTGCAAGGTTTCTCTCTTCCTCCTGGGGAAGCAGCTGAGAGCCCACCCCGCAGACCTGAGCTTCTTCAGCATGTCTGCTGCTGTGGGAAGGAGCTAATGGTGAGCTGCCATGTCTGGCTTGGAGGAGAGACACATGCCTAGGAGCCGAGGAAGCTCAGGAGATCCCTTTGGAGCCTGTTGCATTGCCTGAGCCCGACAGCACAAGGCAGGGACAGGAGCTTATGCTTCCAGCGTACGATTTTCCTGTTGCCTAAGCAAAAGGCCGCTGTAAACGACCCAAGTCCAAGTCTTGGAAGGACTCTTCATTTACAAAAAACAAAACAAAAAAAAACCACAAAACCCCTTCCTCCTGCCAATTCTCTTGGTTCCTCAAAAATCCACCCAGTGTGGATTTTTCTCATAAACATTAAGACTTGGGTCGCAGGGAGCTCAGCAGCATGCTCTGGAGCACAGTGCCACCTCTCCAAGGTAGAAGCAGGAGTGGGGCTTATAGCGGTGTCTGACGCAGCTGTCTCAAACGGGACTTTCTCCTGCAGCCCTGGTGTCTTTGCGAAGAGAGAAAAGGGAAGGAAAGCGGGTTCCTGGTACTGCTGTGGGGCTGGGAGCGAGTCACTCCCCAGCTTTACTGCTCTCTGTCGGTTGTGATAGAGAGGAATTTTGAGCCGGTGAAGTTAAATTGATGCTGAAGGTGTGTGAATGCTCCCACCTCAGTTTAAAGGTCGCCTAGTTCCAGTTTGAATTTATTTGTTCTTAAACATCAATTAAATAACAGTGGGTCAAGCTGGGTCTTTACACATGTGTATGTGCTTGCTGTTGTTCCAGTACAGGTTGTCTGGTTGTACTGATTGTGTTGGCTGTCCCGCAAGAGGTACTAGTATTGAGCTTGGACAAATACGGTTTAAACATGGAATTTCCAGAATATGAGAAGTAGTTGTGTTATTTTTACATCCCGGAAAATCCACTGAATTTCCCATTTTGTGGTAGCTGTATGGACAGGCTTTTCCTCGAAGCTTTCAGCTGTTGAAAGAGCAGAAGTGAGGAGCTTCAGCCCAGAGGGAAGATCTCGGCCAGCTCTGTGGAATGCAGGACACCACAGACCCAGCAGGACAGGTTTCTGCTGCACTGGGACACTCCAGAAGGTTTTTTGTTTCCTCTCTGTCCAGAGAAAAACTGGTGGGAGAAGGTGACTTCATGGCCAATTCCCATCCTTTGGAGCAGCTGGAACATCCTTTCTCCGCAAGCTGCCATCCTTTTCTTCCAGCCTGTGTTGGCCTCTGCTCCACACTGCACATATGGGAACGGTGGCCTCAAGCAAGTGAGGTTGCAAGTGTGGGCCCAAACCTCCATCTCAGGAGGACCTTTTGTATCTTTTGTACCACTACGGTTCATAGCATAATGTTGGAATGAATTCTGGGGGGGGGTTGGCCCCCCCTTCAGCATCTACAGCTGCTCACCCCCGAGATGAGTTGTTCCCCTCCTGAGTCTGCTCAACCTGGAAGACTCCTTGCCAGAGCCACATCTGAGTACCAAGAGTTGACCTGCTTGTCTGGGATCTCAGGGGGCCTCATGTGGAGTGGATGGAGAGGGTCCCAGCAGCGCTGCGATGGTGCCTGGAGGCTGGTCACCCTGCACTTGCACATCTGCAGGCTGCTCAAACGCTGGAGCCTTCCAGCCTGTTTCCTCCATTAGCTCTTGGGGTGCCCTAATTCTCCTGCCCTCCCAGGGGAGCAGGAAGCTGCCCCGTGTCCCTCCAGTGCCTCCTCTCCCACCTCTGCCTTGACCATACCCATTACAGGGGTCTCGTGGCGAAGCCTGGTGATTCCCCATTTTGGGAAGCCTCTGTGTCATGGCACAGCTTTTCCCTGTTTTGTCGTGAGCAGGGTTGGCTGACAGCACTAAAGACTGGAATGCATTTTGAACTACAAACCTTTGTAGACATCATCCGGGACTGTCGGCAGCTTGCTTTAAAGATGTTGGATCTTGCTTTGTTTTAAGACTTTTGATCTCCTTGTAAGCTGAGACTTCATCTGCCTCTTAAAATTTATTGGATTTTGGTTTCAGCTGTGTAAGGCCACCAGTTGCTTTTTGGTCTGGATTTTTGTATTGGGAGCCAGCTGATGGGTCGTCCTTTGGGACATCAGGGTATTTGTGATTATTTTTAGCTTTTAATTGGCAGTGATCTGTACTTGGAGCTGTGTAGTGTCAAAAGCTTTTCTTTTTTGTGCTCTCGGGAAGCTTTCCTTCGCTTTCATCTGGATGCAGCTGCGTTTCTCCTTTGCTTGCAAAGCACAGAGTACACAGGGAAACCAGCTTCAAGTAACCATCCCGAAGGCGTGCGGTGATGAGGGCTCGGTGCGGTCAAGCCTCTGTGTCTGGTAGCAGCGTCGCACCCAGCCAGGGGTGCGACCTGGTCCAGAACACCTGGACTCCGTTCCAAGAAGCACCACAGACCTGCTCCCTGACCTTCACCAGTCACTTCCCTGCTCTGGGTCACTGTTTTTTCCCTCTTCTTCCCTTCTTTCCTTTGTCTTGCTCCATTTAATTGTAACCTGTTTCAGGCAGGAGCACTATGTATAAAGGGCCCAGAACAATGTGCCCCAGATGGTATTGTACAAGTCCTTTCTCAGAAGCCATGAGGTTTCGCTATACAGGAAAGAAGTTTTTTTAAAAAACAACTTTTCAGCATTTTATACTTGCAAATGTGGCCAGGAACTTCCCAAGCCTTGATATTTGAGTTCAAATCACGGGTCTTAGAATTGCAGCTTTTTCTTCTTTTTTTCATTTTAAGAAAATAGCAAACAACTCACCCCCAATCCCTTTTTCTCACCTTCATGACTGCAGGGAAAAGCTTGTAAATGTGACTGGGGCAGGCCTGGCGTGCTCAAAACCAGATGGCAAATAAAAAGAACCCAATATTTCAACAAAACCAACACAAACCCCTTCTTTGGGTTTCAGATTGTCACTTGAGTGTGGTTTTTTGCCCCCTTATGGTACTTGCAGTGTTTTTGTGGTTCTGTTTTGGGAAGGTGCTGAAGTCACTTGCACTTGTCTGGAGTTTATTTCACTTTCAGGTTCCCTGTCTTGGAGCACTTGCATTGCAAATGCTTCAGGCCAGTGCTTATTTGTTTTAAGACCACAGTTTGCTTTGGAATTTATTCTACTGAACTTCAGGCCAATTTTTTTGTTATTTCTTATTCCACCTCCCTCCTCCTTTTCACCCCAAAGAGAGAAAGAAGTTTTCTTAGTCTGATCTTACATCAGATTTGATACCAGGCCAACAAATCCAGCGTAGAAGGTGCTTTACTGAGGCTGCTTGCAGCGATGTGACGACTTGGCTGAGGATTCCTGTCCGTAATGCAACAATGTGCCGTTACTTTTATCAGGGGCATCTTGCCTGCGATGCTGGGATGGGGCAGGTCTGGATCCCTGTTGCCCATCCAGAGGCTGCTGTGTTTTAACAAACACAGGTTTTGTAGTGCTGTTCGCTCCAGAGCAGTGGAAGTCGTGGGATTTTGCCAAAGGTTTCTATTTCTAATTAGGTTGTTCTCAATTTTAAAGGCCGGAGATCTCTTTATGGCACAGAGTAGAAAACCTGACCAGTCACTGACACCGCACAGAGAGGTGGGTCCTGCTTTTGTACTGAGGTAGAGTGAGCTGTTGCCTCTCCTTGGCGCTCTTTGGATGCGAAAATAGATTCCTCAGCTCCCCACGGCTCATCCACGGGGGAGGCTCTTGGGCAGAGTTTGGAGGAGTATCACGAACACGGCTCAGTGACTTCTCTGACTCCCCGGCTTTGGGAAAGGGGTAATTGCAGCGCGACAGCTGGCTGTCATGCAGCCCGGCTCAGTGGTCAGGGCTGTGGCCTCGTCGGTCATTGCTCTCTCCCAGCTGCTTGAAATCGGGGTTTGGAGCCAGGCTCTTTCAGGAGGGCAGCTGCCGAGACAGAGTCACGCTACACTGCTGCCTGTGTTTGGGCTGGGGGAAGACAGCACAGTCTCCCAGTGCTCACAGGAAACCGTGTTTATTTTTTCCCTTCTGTTAGGGCTTTGTCTCGCTCTGTTGTCTGAAATTCCTTTGCAGAGACTGACCCGTAACTTTTCAAAAAAAATAATCCCAAGTGCGAGGCTGGAGCTCCCTCTGCTCTGGCTGTTGGCTGCCTGACTCTGTGCAAACAGTCTGGGCCTGAAATCCCTCGGGACTGAACATAAAGGTCTGATTCAAAACATAAGCGGGGTGTGAAGCAGCATTGCCTGCACATCACTGGCTGTCTCCCATTCCCCGGTGTGTGACTGGAGCCATGTCTGGGGAAGATGGGTCCCAAAACACCCTGGGGGGGCTGGGCAGGCTGCCTTCTCCGGGAGCTGGGAGGTCACAGGGAAAATAGCTCCCCAGCGCCCTTGTGTGAGGCCAGCAGAGGTAGGAGAAGCGTGAGACGGGCAGCAGGGCACCACCATGTGCCGAACCCAGAGCGGAAATTATTGGGAGAGCAAAGAATGAGCAGGATATCACGTGCTGGCTGTGTGTGCTGGGGGCAGGGGGAGAACAAAGCGCAGGGAAGCCCTGCTCTGCTGCCACTCCCACCCTGCTTCCACCCTGCTTCCTGCTGGCACAGGACAGAGACCACTGGCTGCCGGAGGGAAGGGAGCGTCAGGGCAGGAGCTGGCCCATGGCTGCCTGCCTTTGTGAAAGCTGGCAGGCTCTGCATTCTGCCTCAGTTTCCCTCATATGAGATATGCTGGGTGCAGCAGAATGGTCCCCAGGTGTTGGCCTGCTGAGGGTGGCCTTGGAGGGCTGGGCTGTACTGGGGCTGCTGTGCTCTGGGGATGCTCTAGAAGTGCTGGCCTGTAGGACAGAGCCTGCGGGGGAAGGAGCAGGCTCCCATTCCACATGAAATCCTTGTTCCCCAGTACTTGAACAAGTTGCTGGGCCAGCACCCTGCACCCTCAGTGCCTGCAGCTCTGGTCCCTCCTGGAGAGCAGTGGCATTTTACCAGGATGCTGGGGACAGTGTGGTGGACCTTGGCCAGAATTCACTGTCAGACGAGGACTGGGAGTGGGGCAGCTCCAGGGAGCAGCTCCCCTGCCCATGGACCCTTACACAGTGGTCCTTCTCCCATGCTGAGCTCCAGCTTGGGTGTCTCTTTCCCTCTGTTGCTTTTAGACCCTCCTCCATTTCCCCCCATGTACCCTTTAGCACAAGAAGCCTTTTTTTGTTATTAATAGCTATTGAGAGCCAATAAAAAGTTTTACGGGGTTTGGCCAAGTGTCAGGACTTGCAGTGTGCTTGTTTCCTGAAGTCTGAGCGCTGGAGGGGTTGGGTTTGCTTGTTTAACCCACAGGTAATGAGGCCACAGCAGTGAGGGCTCTTGGTGGGCAACACAGGAGCCCGGAGAGGAGAGGAGGAAGGTGGTGAGAGGGGGAATGGAGCTGGGGGGGGCAGACAGGGAGGAGTGGGGGCTGCCTCCCAGCTCGGCTTGCTCAAAACGCAGCAAGGGCTGAGCTGGGAGCAAAACCAGAGATGATGAATGCTGGGGGGAAAGAGGGATGTCCACGTGTGTGTCGGTCAGTCTGTCTGTCTCACGTGGCCTCCCAAGCCTACACCTGGCTCCTGCTTGACCCTCTGCACTTTCCAGCCTGTATTTAACGTCCTGGCTGTCCTGCTCCTGGCACACTCCAGCCACCTCCGGAGGGAGAGCACGGCTTCCTCTTGGGAGCATGGAGCTGGTCAACAATATTTGTCATCCCACCCCTCAAGAAGGGAGCAAGGGGCCGATTTGACCTCCATGGTGGGCTGTACCCATGTGAACGCTGCACGGGGGGTGCTTATGCGGAGCTGATGTAATGGATTCTTTGAATAGTTTGAGTTGGAAGGGACCTGTAAAGGTCATCTAGTCCAGCCCCACTGTGCAACAGGCTCCCTGGTTCAGGGGGCTTAGCTGAGTATTTGGCTGTTTGCGAGGGCTGAGTCCCTGGGGCTTCCCACCAGTCTCACTGAGAAGTGCTGGGAGCTGCTCATGTGAGGTAGGCAAGGTGCTGCAGGACCGCCGAGCAAACAAACATCCACAGCCATCAGTTACTGTCAGTGAGTGTCACAGCAGCTTTTGCTCAGGCAGTGGCTAGCAGCCCTGTTGCCCACCATGCCTCACTCTCAGCTTTGCAATTAAAATCAAGGTTTGCTTGTGAAAGCGGAGAAAGCGATGGCAATCGGGAGCTCGCTGTGGAGGCAAGTGAGGTGTTAGTAAGTCCTGTGTTCCTGTTCTGGTGTCTGTTTCACCCCAGCCCAGCAGGCCTGCGCGGGCTGTCATGAGAGCTCTGAGTGTGGTCATTCCCCACACGCCCCTTAGAAACCCTATCCTCTCCCACGTGTCCTGGCACAGGTCGCTGGCATGAAAGTCCCATCCCAGACGCAACAGAGGTTGGTGCTGGGTGAAGCGCTCTGACTCAGCTGGCCACAGCCTCTGGACCTGCAGGGACCCGCCCAGCAAGCAGCTGCCTGGGGAGAATATCCTCTTTTCACTTCATAAGAAATTGCACGCCTGGCATGATTCACCCTGTAATGCAGTGCTTTACGTGTGTCCTCTGCTCTTGGGGACTCCGGGTTCTGGCCAGCAGCAGCCTGGCATCCAGCGCCTTGACCTGTGCCTCCAAAGGGCTCCATATTGCCAGCAGCCCTTCCCTATGGGGACATTGTTCTCCTCAAGTGACTCTCCGCTGGCTCTGATGTGGAGGCACCCATCAACCACTTCACCTGCTGCTGTGGCTATTTATTTATTTATTTATGGCAGCATCTTAGATGTGGGGCACCCTGCAATGGTCCTGGTACCCCAGCTTTTCTCACCCCTCAGTTGTGGCACGGTTCATTGTAGTGGGAGTCATTTGCAATGCAAGGAAGGTGTTGGAGGGGAGCTGCAGAGCTGGGGGCAGGAGGCTGGAACCCGCAACCCCCTGTTGTCTTCTGTCTCCTTGTTTCCTCGAACTAATTTTCTCCTTCTCCTTCTCCTTCCCACAGCTGGGAGACCAAGGAGCCACGCTGGGAGGACCCTCTCTGCAGATGTTCTCTCCACCAAAGAACTCCCTGTAACAGGCGACAATGACAATCCCAGCGGGACCTTGGAAAGCACTAACATTTCAGTAGCCCAGCACCCGTGGGCAGCCATTTATCCCTTCTCCACACCCTGCCCTCCAACTGCTCACCGTGATGGTGTATTAACCAAGAAGAACCCTGCTTCTTTTCTCCTCACCTCTCAACTTTTGGCAGCTCTGGGATTTGTATGGCAGCAGCGTAACCGTGGAGAGGCCGGGGTATCACAAACTTATGGATTTTGATAAGAGAGGAGGGAAAGGGGACCTGGAGGAAGGTAAAAGGATGTCAAAGACAGGTGGAGGAAGGAGCAGTCATGGAAGCCGAAGTGCTGGAACCAACTCGGGAGTCTTAATGGTGGGTCCCAACTTCCGGGTCGGCAAGAAGATTGGATGCGGCAATTTTGGGGAGCTCCGTCTAGGTGAGAAGGGCCTTCTTCTGTCTTCACTATAACTCCCTGTGCAGGGATTGCCCCGGCATCCGCCTCCTGCAGCAGGAGGAGCAGGCGCATGCCTGTGACTGTCAGCACCAAGGGTGTTGACTGGCAATACCCTATTACCTTTCTGCAGTTTCTTTTTCCTCAGCCCGTTCGCGCTGTGCTTGATCTTTCAAAGCCCATCGCAGCCCGAAGGACTGATTGCAGAGGTGTTTCCCATCTCCTTCCTGTATCTATTGCTCTGCGGGTTTGTTGGGGAGAGTGCTATGGTTCAGTCCTGTCTGTTGGAAGTGGCAGTGGACCACCCAGTCCTGGTTGTGTGTCCCCAGTCCAGGAGCACTTAGTGAGTAGTGTTTCATGAGATGCTGCTGCGTGCTCGCCAGATCTTGCCCTACTTGTGCACGGGCTGCTGCCCTCCCACTGCACCAGATGCCTCAGGACAGTGGATGGAGAGTGGGGGCTTGTGGTGTGTTCGCTCTGCTGGGGCAAGTATCTGGGGAAGAGAGTATTTTATCCTGAGTAAATTCTCTGGTTGTTGAAACTGTTTCAGAGACTCCTAAAAATTTCTGCGGGGGAGAGAGAAAGGGCTAAATAAAACCCATACACTTTCCACAATCACTTTCCATTTTGAACCAAGTTTATCAGGAAACGGTTCAAACAGACTCTTGTTTAGAGGGTGGGTAGGCTGCTCCTCTCCCAAGGACTCTGCCTCCATGAGGCTTTCAGCAAGCTGTTAACTCTTCAGTTGGCATCAGGCAGCTGGGAGAGGCCCGGCAGTGCCAGGCACCTCTGTGCCAGCAGCGCAGTCTGGATGTCTCCAGGAATGCGCGTTGGGTGTGTTGATGGAGTCTCTGCCAGGCAGAGCCTTGGCCTTGGCTGCGAGTGCCTTGGGAAAGGGCTCCTACCCTAGGAAGAGCCTGTCCCCAGAGCGGTCTGAGAGCCTGTGACAGCCATAGGCCTTGTTGCTCCGTGATATTTTAAGCAGCGCCTTTTCAAACCAAGCTCGGAGCTGAACCTGCAGCAAATGTGGTCATCTCGGCAGGCTTTTTGTTTGCAAAAGGAGCAGGAGGTGGGAGACTGTCAGGAGGCGCCACTGGCAGCCCCGGCTCAGGCACCCGCGTGGAGGGTGGGGTGAGTTTACCCACCTCGCTGTGCCGCCTCTGTCTGTGGGGAGTTAATGTTAGCTCTTCCCAGCATGACAGACTGGCTGGTGCCAGGCTAAACCGTCCTGTCCCTTAACTCCCCAATGGGATCACCACTTAATTGCAGAGCTTGGGAAAAATGCTCTATTTAAAATTCAGCCAAGTGGTTCCTGCATTCAGCAGCAGAGGGTCTGTCTCTCCTGGTGGCGTGAAGAGCTCTGGTCCTTTCTCCGGACCCAGGTGTTGTGGAAGGAGAGGTATTTAGGGATTTTGTGGTGCCAGCTGCTGCTTTCACTGCCCAGGTGGATCTGGACAGCCCCTGGGGATGCTGCCAATGCCTCCCTGCAGGGCTGGCTGGGAGTGGGTGGACAGAGGGCTACGAGCTCTACAGCACCTCCCTGTGTCCTTCCACCTCCTTTTCCCTGCTTGCCAGTGAGCATCTTACAGTGGGGACGTGTTTCTGGGCGAGATCTTCCAAAATCCTGCTCTAAGCAGGAGTCTGAAACAACCAGGGCTGTGGCTGTTGCTTTGCCTGGTGTGCTCAGCGCTGGGGGGTGGCATGATCCCCTGCCATGGCCTTCCCGTCGCGTTCTGGGGACAGCATCAAGGTGGACATGAGTCTCGCGTGGATCTGAGGAGTATCTATGAAACAGGCATACTGGGTTGATCAGAGCAGAGCCGCTTCAGGGAGTAGTTGGGGTCAGTTTGCTCGTGGTCGAAGGGACAAGCAGAGAGCTCTTGCTCTGGGCTCTGCAGCGGTCAATTCTTGCTGCGACAGTTTGACCTTGCCACCAGCAAGAGAAGCTTCTAGTCCCTTTCTGCAGTTTTGCCACCCTGTCATACCCTGTAGTGCCCGGCTGTAACATGTTAATGGCTTGAGTACAAGATCTCACAGCAGTGGAAGCCACAGCTGTGTGGCTTTTCTCCTACAATTGCATCCCTCTTCCTTAGGTGTGCCTCTGAGCTGCGTCAGAGCTCAGGAATGCTTCCAGGATTTCACAGAAAATAGGGGTTCCTCCAGCTGCAGATAAATGGCAGGGGACCAGAGGGATCCTGCTGTGGAGTGGTGGCATGAGTAGGGATGCTCCCTGGTGCTTGCTGTGGACACTCAGTTTTCCCCTGGAAATGGAGTTTTCAGTCCTCAAGGCCAGGCTGGTTGCAGAGGCCAAAGTGTAGCTCAGCGTTTAAAAGCTTCTAAATCTTCTTTGGACTTTTTCCTTTAGTAAAAAAAACCAGGAGATCTTGCAAGAGCATGCTGGGAGATGACTCCTCCAGCTCCCAGCGCTGGGGGATGGAGGAAGATGAAGTTGTCTTCCTGGAACAGGTAACACTTTGCCCAGTTTCACCACTGCGCTGAGAGGCAGGTGCCGTTCTGTCCTTCCAGTTGCCTCAGCTCAGCTGCCCCAGAGGCGGACAAGTGTCCTCCCAGCTACAGAGATGTCCAAACTCAAAAGTGATTTGTTTAAAAATAAAACTGAAAAAAAATAAAACTGGCATAAGGCATTTGTGGGAAGCCAGAAGGGGAATGACTTGGGCAGGAGTTCCTGGCTGCCAGAGCCATGCTTGGGTCCTGCCCCTCCCCGTTCATGCTGGCCTTGGCATCTCAGGCCATACACAAACGTAGTGCCAGGCCCCATCCCAGTCAGGCAGCGCTGCTGGCCAGTTCCTCGCTGTGTGAGCGCAGCTGGTCACCCCATCCTGGTGCTTCACCCTGGGCTGAGCAGGGCACTGTGCCCTGGCCAGCACATCCAACGTGCTCGTTCCTCCCCCTGACAGCCTGCAGCCGTGGGCAAGTGCCAGCCTAGCTCCTCCTGGGGCTTTCCAAAGGCATCCCCGGGCAGCACCCGCTGCCTGCAGCCCCCCTGGCTCCCCCCTGCCTTGGTTGGGCAGCCCCCCTACTCAACTGCTGCCTGCAGCCAGCACCACTCCATGCCAGGGCTAGATGCTGCCCTCTGAAACACAAGGCAGGAGGAAGCTGGTGGCAACAGGGGTGACCGGGGCGTGGCTGGTGGCTCGTGTGCCCTGGCATCAGGCTGTGGCCACTGCCTCTGCCAGCTCCCTATGCCCCTGGTAGCGAGGCCAGCACATACTGCTCACAGGGAGGGTTTGTCGGAGCAGAAGCCTCTTAGCAGTTCCTCTGTGTTGCTTTGGGGTGGGATGGGGTAGGGGAGAGGAGGAAAACACAGACATTCACCAGAAAGGTCAAAATTGAGCCCAAGCACCTGGGTGGTATGCAAGCCCCCCTTCCCTGAGCTCTGCCTGGTGGTGGGCTGCCTCGGAGCCATAGTTTGGAACCAGGAGCTGCTGTTTGTCCTGCCCAGGCAAGGGTTTCCCTGATGGCCCCCTCCCGAGCCTGGCCCAAGGCTGGTGCTCTGGTGAGGCTGTGCCATGGAGCTGCCCTGAGGCAGCCTCAGCCCAGGAGCGGGATGCGGGGAGGGACGGGGACCCAGTGAAGGTTTCTGCTCCTGTTCCTCCTACAGTAAACTTCTGCAAATGTGCTTTTTGCAACTTTCCCAGGCTCACCCCTCTCCCCCCACCTTGTGCATTCATTTCTAATGGCAGCTTGGAAACACAGTGGCTGTTCTGCTTCAGAGTTAAAGGCTGGAAATGAACTTGTTTTCAAAAAGTAAACCCAGCATTTTGGAGGGAGGAAAATGAGGAGAGTGGGTCCTTGTGGGTGTATGAGCCAGCAGCAGGTCACTACTGCAGCTGGGCCGGGGCCATGTCTCAGCTGTATCATCACGTGCAAGTGCTGGGGACATTCCCAAGCACTCTTGAGCTGTAGCTCTCACCCCTGGCCTGCAGCCTCCCAGCTACTCGCAGCGGGTAACTTGTCAGGGGCCACAAAAGGTACCTTCAGAAAACCTGGGCTGAGGTCAGCACATTGCATGTGACACCCTTCTGTCTTTGGCTCCGTGGAGACCTCCACACACATGCATGTATGGCAAAAGGCTCAGCCATGCTGGCTGGTCAGAGCCAACCAGCGCCACAGACCCACCACGCGCCAGAGGCAGCTCCTGGGTGTCTTGGGAGGAGGCTGTGGGAGAGAAGAGCCCACGCACTGACTGCTCCTCTTGCCTCTCTTCCTCATAGCTTGTGGTTGTTTTTCCTCTTGGTCTTTCAGAACCTCCTTTAGAGGAAGGTCAAACTCTAAAATAACTTTTTATTTTTTATGGTATTAAAACATGATGCTCCAGGGAACTGTCATTGCTTGGGCCGATGCAGCTTGTGTTGCCGGGGCTGCAGTGCTTGCAGTGCAGGGCTGGTGCCTGGATGCCTTTGCGCGGAGCTGCTGCCTTCTGCCACACTCCTCGACTGCATCGCCTGGGGACCGAGAAGCCAAATTGCCAGTCCTAGAGCCCAAGCACAACTCCCTGCTCCTGCTGCAGGCCAGGCCATAGCACACAGAGTCTCCTGGTGCCATCAGTGTGATGCTGTGCCCCGTGCCATGCCACAACCGAGTGGCAGCACCAGGCGGAGGGGCTGGCACTGGATAGAGACCCAGCTGGGAGCCCAGCACAGAGCCTGGCTCCTCCTCAGGCTGCCGTGATGTGCAGGAGCAGGTGCTGGATCCCCCTGCTGCTAGATCCGCCTTTGGGAGTGGGACGATTCGGGTGTTAGCACAGGGTTAAGAGAAAACCACGTCTGAATTTTAAGTGTGATACAGAGCCTGGATCTGTCTGCCTCCTCTGATGGGTGGCTTTGGCTTAGCTTTGATCAGACACACCGTGTCTTGCAGGTGCTGGCAGCTGGATTTGGAGGCACCGCCAGCACTGAGCTGGGCAAAGGCCTCTCTGCAAGCGCAAATATTTGCTTTCTGCTGCTCAGCTTGACACTTTTCTCTTTTTTCCCTCTTTCAAAAGCACCTTTTCTTCTGTGAATCATGCTGTGCTGCCTGCTTGGGACCCCCCCACGGGACAGTCTGTGGACTCCAACACATTTTAGGTGTTATGTTATCGTCATTAGTGAGTGCTTGGCAGAGCGGGCGGCGTGGGGGCGGCTGCAGGAGCTGCTTTGGAAGCTGGAGGACGGAGTTCCCTGACATGGGCCAGGCCCTGCTGGGGGAAGGACCCTGCGGCCCTGCCTCCTTGCTCTTTTGCTTTTTCTTCCCTGTTGCTTTTTTCCCCTCGTGATAGGCCGGTTCTGCTCTTCACATCTTTTTATTTATTGGGGAAGGGGAAGAGAATAGTGGTGGTTACACAGCAGCAATGGTCCATGCTCTCTCTGCTCCCCCATCTTCTCCATCAGCTTTGTTCAAGCCCTCCGAGTTTTACAAGAAGGGATGAACCACAGAGGTATCAAACTATTTGGACTCATTTGTTCGGCTGAGAGAGGGCTGCCAGCTCCCAGAGTGTTTTTCCTGATAGCTTTCTGTACCAGCGAGCCACAGGGGCACCAGCGTGGTGGGAACAGGACAGATGCCACGTAACAGGAACAGAGGTGAACCTCTCCAAGCACAGCATTGCTAGGGATGCTCCTGCCTCCTTCCCTTCTCCCTCCCTGCTGTGCTGGGCCGGTTTTGCAGTACCCCTGTGGCACGGTGGTGGGTACCCTGCCATGTTATTTTTTTCCCTTTTCAGACCCAGCCTAACCTCAGGGAAAATCCACCTGTGAGTTTCTGGTTGCATGTCCCTGAAGGCAGCAGTGATTTTTTTTGGACTGAACTGTATGGCTCCAAGGCTGGAGGCCACCGTAGCTGGGGAGCACATGGGGATGCTGTGCCGTTGTCACAGGCAAGGCCATGCCTGCCTGCCCGGGCTCTGGCTGCCCGTACATCCCAGCCGACGTGTGGGGCTGTTTTGCTCTCCCTTGTGATTGTTTGCAAAACACAGAGGTCCCGGTGCGTGGACGATAAGCTGCCTGCATGTGCTTCTCCTTCCTGCCAGCTTGCTGCCTTCTCTCCCCATTAAGTCATTGAGAAGTTACTGCTCACAGTGGGGGGCAAGGTGGCTGCACTGGGATCCATCAGGATTTCAGTTCTTCCTGCTCCAATCAAGTTCCCAGTGAACTGAGAGTTTTCTCTCTGGAGCCATGGATGGCTCTGAGGGATGTCCCACCTCCTCCCCAGGAGAGGTCCATGATGGGCCAGAAACCCTGGGTCTGTCATATGCTTGTGTTAGCCAGACATTTTTCCTCCCTAATCACCTGCTTCCTAATTGCTGTGAAGGGATTTGCTTTTGCAGAGGCAGGAGACAAAGTGGCTTGGCAGAGGTCCCCTGGGATGGGAGAGGGTCAGCGAGGAAGCAGGATTGAACCCCTCCTTGGCTGCAGAGCCTGTCCGTCGGAGGAGCCACTCCATTAATGTCTCTCACTCATCCCTCTTGCCGTAATCCTGCCACCAACTGTGGCGCTCAGCAGCTGGCTCTGTTGTCACCCAGTGAGGATTTATTGCTGCTTCAGGTGGAGAGCAGCAGTCAGAGCAGATGAAATCTTATGCCAGGAGGAGCTTGTTCCCTGAGGAAATTGCTTGGAGAAAATCTGAGGACACAGATGCAGCTCCATCAGATACGCACATTCCAGGCAGCGGGATCGCGTGTCTGCTGGCTCTGCATGCCCTGGAAGGGAACCTGCTGCGAGTAAGTCCCATCTCCCCGGTGTCCTGGAGGCTCTGGCAGAAGGGGCACTTGGATATTTCTGCAAAACTCTAATCAGGTCTTTATGGACCTGGGGCAGAGGTTGTACTGACATTTCGCAGGTGTAACACCTTCCTCCTGCCCTCCTGGCTCTCTGGGGTGAGTAGGGTGATGTGCAGACACCGTTAGTCCAGCCTTTTTCTAGTTCTGTAGTGTGAAAACTCCCATAACTCTAGGAAGTCATTTGCAGGAGTTTGGGGTGGCACAGCTGCCCTTTCAGCTCTCCTGGGCAGATGGGGGCAGTCGTCTGCCCCTCCCCACAGCACATCGGGGCCTTCAGCTCCTCGAACAGTCTGGGCCGTGCTTGGGTCTGCTGCTGGCTTCCCCTGCACCCTTGGGTGGGTGGGAGCATCCTGAAGGATGAGATTGAGTCTCACACGTGCACACACACACGTGTGCCAGCTCCAGGAGTGACCCCAGCCCTGGGGAAGGGTCTTCCACCTACCTGCGGTGTCTTCGAACCACTGCCAGCTGCAATGCCTCAGGATGCCCCAGTGCTCCTGGGGGCCTTTCCTCCCTGCTACCCTCTTTGTGGTCCCACTGCCCACAAAACAGCAGGCCTCCCAGAGCAGTGTGGGCCCTCTCCATGCAGAGATGTGGCTGGGAGAAACAGAAAGTCCCGGCCTTGTTCCTGCCTTGGCCAGTCCCATCCCTGCAGGCCTGGACTGGGACGCTGCCCTCTCCCAGCAGACATGGTTCCAGCCCCCCAGCAGCCCGCCCATCCCAGGGGAATCTGCGTACCCCATCTTGAGGTAATTAACAGGCATGTTGCAACTCCCCACAGTGGGTTCCTGCTCCTGCTCATGCCTCGAGGACTGTTTATGTGTTGTGGGAGCCAGCAAACCTGTTTGGGATGTTCTGCAGCCCAGGAGCCCTCAGGGGACTGTGGCGGGTGTGTTGTGGGGTTAATGCAAAGACTCACTTGCTTTCAATTGCCTTTTTCTTGTCTCTCCCTGCAGGAAAGAACCTCTACACGAACGAATACGTAGCTATCAAATTGGTGAGTCCCTCAGTGGTCAGGGTGGTGATGTTCAGGCCACCTGTGAAGGAGATTGTTCGCCCTCCCCAGGCTGTTAGAGTGGGTTGCCGTAGGTAATGAATGAGTGGCTGCGCAGGGAGCTGTGCTCGCTGCTGCTGCTAGGAATTGAGGGCAGGCAAAGACACACATGTTACTGCAGGTGGGGTGATCTGGGCCCAGGGAGAGAAAAGTTTGGGTCTTTACTTCCCCAGGACCTCACTGTGGCCTGTGCTGAGCTCAGGCAGTACCAGTGGCAGAGAGACCTCCAGGGGAGGGTGGTCCCCACTGATACCTGCTCCCATTAATGTCTACCCCAGCACCTGGGTCTCTCTGGAAGGGGTGGGTCTGGCCTCCCGTATGGGCAGTTTTTCTCTCATCGTCCCCTGAGTCTTCATCTCCATTTTATACCAGTTTTTGTCAAGTCCAAAGGTCTCAGTCCAGCTGCTGCCAGCATGGGAAGGAGGTGTCTGACACCCAGACTTCCTTAACATCCTGCTCCCTACAACAGCCTTAACCATTCTCCTTCTCTCCTCCAAGGAACCCATAAAATCCCGGGCACCCCAGCTGCACCTGGAGTATCGGTTCTACAAACAGCTCGGCAATGCAGGTATGGGGCCGGGCTGAGCTGCCACGGGGAGCCGGCCACCCAGGCAACAGGGCTGGGAAAGGGGGGCTTCCTATAAATGTGACTCCGCAAATTTGCTTCCTGGCATGAGGGAGTCCTGCCCATCTGCTCAGCGGGGAGAGGCCAATTTTACACAGAGCCATGTCTAATCTTTGATCCCTTTTTATTTAGTTCATTCCCGCCACCTCCCCCACAGCAGTCAGGGATGCAGATGGAGCTCCCTCATTCTCCCTTCTGCCAAGAGCAGAGCCAGTCTGGCTGCGGCGCGGAAGGAGGGCAGTGCAGAGACATCCCCCATCTGCAGCCCCCCATCCCGGCTCCAGCAATGGCATGGCCATGACAGCATGGCCATGTGCTGTGTGCTGCTCAGCCCTGTTAGAAGCCCTGACAGCCTCTGCTCTGTCTCTTGCAGAAGGAATTCCTCAGGTTTACTACTTTGGCCCCTGCGGGAAGTACAATGCCATGGTGTTGGAGCTGCTAGGACCCAGCCTAGAAGATCTGTTTGATCTGTGTGATCGGACCTTCACGCTAAAGACCGTCCTGATGATCGCGATCCAGCTGGTGAGCGCAGCACCTCCGCTTTGCCTGTGGCTCTGCATGGCTCACTTCAGCACGGTGATCAGGCTGTTGTGGGGATACGCAGGGAAGGAGAGGGGAAGAAGGGATGTGCCCAGCAGTCTGCAGGGTTTGCTGCTGGCACATCCCAGTCCATCCACCTCCCTCCATACCTCTCCCTCTCCCTGAGGAGGGCTCTCCCTCACCCTCACGCAGCCGCTGTCTGAGCACAACCAAGCATCTCTCTCTGTGACGAGATGCGGCCAGACTGAGAGTGTCTCCCAGGGCTGGAGGACTTGTTGTCCCCATCCTTTCAACCCAGAGTGACGTACAGGCTGAGGGGAGCAGGTTGCTGGCTGGGGACAAGGCAATCAGAGCGGAGTCGGGCCCAGAAGAGGAGTGTGCAGGGATGCATGCAGGATGCATGCTGCATCTCTGCCATGGTGCTGATGTCTCCTTCTGCCCCCAGATCACACGGATGGAGTACGTCCACACCAAAAGCCTGATCTACAGAGACGTCAAGCCAGAGAACTTCCTGGTGGGGCGGCCGGGCAGCAAGCGGCAGCACACCATCCACATCATTGATTTTGGCCTGGCCAAAGAGTATATTGACCCCGAGACCAAAAAACACATCCCCTACCGAGAGCATAAGAGCCTAACAGGGACAGCACGCTACATGAGCATCAACACCCACCTCGGGAAAGGTGTGTGCACACTGTGCCCTGCCTCTCGGCCAAAAGGGAAAGGGAAGGGGACTGCAGGGTATGAGCTCCCCCATGCCAGAGGTGGGACTGGGGACAAATTACCTCTCCTGCTCTTCAGCCCGGGATGTTGTCCAGGGAACTTGGGGTGCTGCAGGGTCTGACAGGGACAGGGAAGGTGGCTGTAGTGGGAACGTGCGTGTATCTTTTTTTCTCTATGCAGAACAAAGCCGCAGGGATGACCTGGAAGCATTAGGGCACATGTTTATGTACTTCCTCCGTGGGAGCCTCCCTTGGCAAGGCCTCAAGGTAACTGCCAGCTCCCACTGTCCCTGGGCACAGCTGCCCTGTGAGTCTGGCTCTGCACTATCATGGGCAGCATCAGGATGTGGGGAGAGGAAAGTTTTGGCCCCTGGGGTGTAGGAGGGTTGTCAGCCCACCAGATGCAGGGGCTGTTGCTCTGAGCTCTGTGCCCTGTGCCAGGCCCTTGCTGTGCTGAGCAGCTGTAAGTGTCCCCCTGTCTGTGTCCCTTCCACTTCGCGGGTATCCCAGCTGCTCTAATGGTGGATGTAATGGAACTGCACCCTCTGGCGTTTGTCCTTCAGACCTGCCCTGGGTAAGAGGATTCCCTGGCAATGAGCTCTCCCTGGTACCTGGAAAAGGGGGACCAAGAAACCATTCGTAGTCTGCTGGCACCCAGTGCCTTCCCCTTCCCAGGCACGTGCCTGGCCCTCATGCTGACCTGCTCCTTGTCTCTGCCAGGCTGACACGCTAAAGGAGAGGTATCAGAAGATTGGCGACACCAAAAGAGCCACTCCTGTGGAGGTGCTCTGTGAGAACTTCCCAGGTGAGGGCACTCTGCATGGCCTGTCCCTGGCCCCAACCTGGCCCCAGAGCCTGCTGGTCTGGCACCTTGTCCCCCTGCCCCAACTGAGCTCACTGTGTCCCCACAGAGGAGATGGCCACATACTTGCGCTATGTGCGGCGGCTGGATTTCTTTGAGAAGCCAGACTATGACTACCTGCGGAAGCTCTTCACAGACTTGTTTGAGAGGAACGGTTACGTGTTTGACTATGAATACGACTGGGCAGGAAAACCCTTGGTGAGTGGTGAGGTAACAGCGATGGGCAGAGGGTGCTGGGCCCCAGGGTGCCCAGGGGGCAGTGGGAAGCACGGTGGGGGAGTCAGCGTGGTCTGCAGCAGTAGGCAGAGAGGATGCAGCTGCCGCGCACATCCATGCCCAAGAGATCAGCTCCACCAGTCCTCACCAGATACTGAGAGCCAGTTCCAAGCTGGGGCTGTTGTGCTGATGAGTTAAAGCTGTGACACAAATTTGAAGCTGCTGGAGCTAAAGGGAACCCAGCAGTTGAGTTGGCACCTTGCTTTCTGCTGTGGGTACCCTCCGAGTGCTCGCTGCAGCCAAACACCAAGCATGAAGCTGCTGGGTGGGGGGAAAGGGCTGGGATCAGGCCCCGATTCTGGGGTGTTTTGCATATTTGGCCAGACGTTGGATCAGGGTGGGTGTGGTGGCAGGAGGAATGCTGTGCGGTGGTTGATGTTGTTCTTGTGTTCCCAGCCCACCCCCATCGGCACGATGCACAGTGAGGTGCAGGTGCAGCCCCCAAACAGAGGAGACAAAGCACAGCCACACACCAAACACCAGGTGAGTGGTGGCACTACCCCACCTGGGGCACGGCATCGTGGTCGCACACAGTTCGGGCTTCTGCTCCACGGACCCACAGAGCCCAGCAGGGCCTCTGGATGGCAGCAGGGACTGGGGCATCCTTTTTTCCCCAGTGCTGTCTGTGGGAGGGCTTCCTCCCTGCAGATCTGGGCCTGTGGCCAGCCAGGGGACCAGAGTGGCATCCCTGGAGCCAGGCGGCCTGGCAGAAGCAGGAGGAAGCAGCTGTGTGAGGCTGTGGCATGGTGGGGAAGAGACAGGCTTGGGCTTTAGCTGGCAGGCTGCAGGGTTTAGCACTGGCCAGTGGGTGTGGGCATGGTACAGGCTGAGGCACTGTGTGCTAAGGAGTGTCCCCGGCGCTGTGTCCTCATGCGAGTAACTTGCTGCTCTGTTCGCGGTGCCACTTTCATCAATAAGGTGGGAACACAGGACAAGGAAGGGAGCTGCCTGGGCCTTAGGGGTGGATTTGTGGGGCAGCTTGGGCAGTGTGTGGCCCCATGCTGGAGAGAGGGGCTGACTTTGCCCTGGGAACCAGCAGGGTGCATGGGGCTGAGCTGGGAGCAGCCCAGGGCAGGGAAGGGAGACAGGCAGAGCTGTGCAGGCAGCTCCCTGCCTGGATCTCTGTTGGAAAGGCGCTGAGCTGCCCGGCAGTTCTCCGGTGAAGTGATCTGTCCTGGTGCAGGAAACATGGCTTTAGGACTGCTACCATCAAGAGCAAACCTCACGCGTTTCCCCAGCAGTCCCATACAGACCCTCATCCTCTTTCCTTGAACCTCCACAGGGAGCGGAGCAGCTGCAAACAGGCTGGAGCTGAGGGTGCAGCACCCTCCTCCCTCACCCACGTACTGCCCCAGTGGTGCCCCTTGCTGCTGTGGGCTGAGCACGAGGAGCCTGGGACAGCCCTGGGTCTAGCTGGGCGGCACTTCCTTAGGGAGAGGGTGACGTCTTCAAAGCGTCTCTGGTTCATTCCTGGGAACTCACTCCCAGTAAGATCTGCTCTCTGCCTCCAGCATCCACAAAATGTTCCACATCCCTTCTCCTGGGCAGTGGGAAAAGCAAAGCACAAAACTCCCACAGCGTGGGAGCAGTTTCCAACCCGGGGATGAGGAGGGGCTGTGCCACACTCACCACGGCGAGGGTTTGGCAGCAGTATGCTCCCCTGCTGTCGGAGAGCTGAGGAGCCTGGTATCCTTGAGGAGCAGCACAGCTCACGTCCTCAGTCGCCCCGCAAAGATCTGCGTCAGCCTCAGAATATTGCGCTTGCAGGAGAGCGGCTGGCGGCATCTCCTTGGTCCAACTGCATCTCCCCGGCCCGACTGCATCTCCCCACGCAGCAAGCGGCATTGCTGTCCTACCACACTCTGAAACGCAGCCCCTGGCCCTGCACGGGGCTGGCCGTGCTTTGCAGGGCAGTGTGCCCTCAGCCGCCCGGAGAGGACGTGCCTGGTGCAGTGGGAGAGCCCAGCTCCATTGCTGGGGTGTGCATGCGTGCGTGTCTGTGCAGGGAGGATGCAGATCCACAGTGTCACCACAGGGACGACTCTGGGGAGCCGCCGGGATGCTGCTGCGCGAGTGCCCTCTGCAATCACAAACTTGAGCTGCTCCGGTCATGTTTTTGCTTTTGCATGTCTTATTTTCTTGACTCCCTTTGCCACTCTCTCCCTGCCCCTTCCCTCTGCCTCTCCCTTCTCTTCCCCATTCTTCCTCTATTCTTTTCTTTTGTTTCTTTTCATTCTGTTCCTCCTGCCTGTCGCGAGCAGCCGCCCGAGGGGACGGAGTTGTGGGATCCTCAGGCCAGTGGGCAGCCTGCCGAGGAGCCTTTGGGAGCTCACCTGGCAGCCGGCAGGCTCGGGGGGTCCGTCCAGGTACATGAAACCATGCGCCGAGGGCACGGGCGGGCACGGGAGGGAGCAGAGCCAACCTGCGCCTTATGACCTGCCCATACAGCTGGGCACAAGCTGACGTGTGTCCGCTGGCCGTGCCAGGGGATCAGCCCTGCTCCTTGGCCCCAGGGCAGCATCGGGGCTGCGCATGCCCAGGGTCTTGCCTAGGCTGCAACACGTGGACCGTGCTGCCCTGTCCCTGTGGTGCGTGGTGCTCACAGCTCACAGATGAGACTGGCGCTGCTTCCCAGGGCCTGCCGGGCTCCCTTGGCACTGCCAGTGGGACTCGGAGGGCGATTAGAGATGGATGAAGCTCTGGCTGTGTGCCACACAGCAGCATGAGCAACCATCTGGACACTGGGCTCTGCCCCCAGTGCTGCTCGTCCCAGCAGTGCTGGACACTGTGGCCTTATCCACGTGGGTCTTCCTTCTGCCTCCTTGTTTGACTGGAGTGATGGCTTCGAGCCCTGCTTCTCCTCCCTTTCCCCGGGCAGTCCTCCCCTTCATCTCCCTGCTCGGTCCTGCACTCGCGCCGTCGGCCAAGTGCTCGCCACCCTCACAGCCCTCTGTGCTCTGCCACTTGGCCCCCTCAGGCTGGTGGGTCCCACACGGATGGCAGGGCATCTATGGTGGGTCTCCCCTGGCTGGACCTGTGCTGCTTCCTCAGACTCTGCTTCCGTCTCCACCGCTGCTGCTCGTTCCTGCTGTTCCGTGGTGAATCTCTGCCGGTTCTTGGTCCTGGGCTTGGGCCCAGCTGCTGGGGCAGACCGTCCTCACACTCTGCCCAGCTCCTTCCTCCTGTCCCATGTCCACTCCCTGCCACAGCGGCTGCTCCCTGCTCTCTCTCTGCAAACCTGCCCCCATCCTCTGCCTGCGCCCAGCACTGCTGGGCATTGTTGGTGATGCACAGGGGTCTCTGGGCTTGTTTCGGGAGGCTGTAGCTTGACGTAGCTCTGCCGGCTGGGCACTGTGGCTGTCAAACGGCAGCTCCACCATGAGTCTGGGTAAGGCTGAGCCTCCTTGCCAGGGATGAGCAGCTTGGCGATCCTTTGGCCTGCACATCCCCAGGGAGCTCCTGGCTTTGCCTGGAGGCAGTGGGCACAGGAGAGGGGTTCAGGCAAGTCCCCGTTGCCTGTGCCAACCCCGTCCTTGCTTTGGTGACTTGGCGCCGCGAACAGCCCCGCTGCCTGGGCGAGCGGGCAGGAGCCCAGGGGCACCTTGATGCTGGCAGGAGCCCGCAGGGTGGGTGCTGGGCTGAGTCCTGCAGGGCCCAGCAGTGTTGGGGTTTGGGGGTGGGGAGCAAGAGCTGTCGCTCGGCCATGGCAGGGTCTCCTTGGAGCTGACAGTTTGGTGGGGCCGTGTCTCCCAGGCACATTGGAGCTGGCTGCCACTCGGCCTCTCCCAACCCCTTGGTGTTGCAGGGAGGATCCCAGCTCCTGGGGATCAAACCTCTCAGGAGAGCTCAGCACTGAGGCTGAGCACTGTCTGGGTGATGGCACCGTCCTGCTGTCCTGCATGGGGACCTTGGTGCTCCCGACACAGGGGGCGGGAGGGGGATCTGTGCCACCTCCTGGGCTGCACCTCTCTGGGGTGCAGCTGCTGTGGGTGGGGGACGAGGCCAAGGACTGGCCTGTGCCCCCTGGGCTGCCCCGCGCTGACACTCGTCTTTCCCCAGGTGATGAGCTCCACCAATGGAGAGCTGAACACAGATGACCCAACGGCAGGACATTCGAACGCCCCCATCACAGCCCCCACTGAGGTGGAGGTGACAGACGATACAAAGTAAGGACACAGCCCCGATGTCCCTCATGCCAGGTCAGGACAGATGAGGGTTTTGGCAGCTGCCGTGGGATACTGTGTCCCAGCCCCTCTGGGGAGGAGCAGCTCTGCTCTAGAGCAACTACTGCTCCCCCCTGGGACCCCACCAGGGGTGTGCCTGCAGGGCCACTGCCACCCCCAGCCCCTTCCCACCTCACCCTGCCTGGCCCCAGGGCTCACGTGTCCTCCCCAAAGCCAGCGCAGGTGGCCATGCACAAATCCGGGGCCACTCCCTCTCCAGGAGCCCCTGCCTGACCACTGGTGTTTGCCATGGCTGGCATTGTGTGCTGTGGCCCTTCTGGTCAGTGTCACTTGCTGTGGCCATCGTGGTGCTCCCTGTTCAGCCCCTGCCATGTGCTGGGGACACTTTCTGGAGCAACTCTGCCCACATGGGGCTCACCAAGATGCCGAGGGGTTTCCATGTCCCCCCCGGCTCTGCCCTGACCACATGGGTGCTGACCCCATCCGCATCCAGGCCCGGGCGCTGACAGCGTCCCCTCCATCCCCAGGTGCTGCTGTTTCTTCAAGAGAAGGAAGAGGAAAACCACCAAGCGACGCAAGTGAGCTGCCGGGTCGGGTGGAGCGGCAAGTGTGATGGCTCCTCTCCCTCCGGTCGCAGCTGGATCTTGACCTGCGGAGCTGGCAGCGGCAGCCCCTTGGTTTGGCCGGGGACAGGGAGGGGCTGAGCTGGATGGCCTCCCCCAGTGCCCCATGTGCAGGCGGGTGCAAGGCCTCCCAAAACTGCTTGTCCTTTCCTCCGCTGCCTGCCCAGTGTGTGGCTGTTTACTAGAACCAAGCCTGACTTCGCTGAAGTTCCTGTGTCTGTCAAAAAGAGAAAAAAGAAAAAAAAGAAAAAAAACCCGAAGCAAATCCACAGCATCACTTGCTTTTGAGTCTATAACTAGTTTGAAAATGGGGATCAACTCTACAGACTCGGAACCGTCGCTGTCAGAAGAAGCAGAAGACAATTTCGAGAGCAGTGGGCTAAGGAGGAATTTTTTTTTTTTTCTGTTGCTTCTTTGTCTCTTAAGTTAATTTAAAGTGAGTCTCAGTGCAGAGTGCTGAGTTGTCAGTCTTTGACCGTCATCTTCAGTGTTACTGAATTCTGCTCTTCCTTTAGGCTCCCCCTG
>VXBO01004449.1:47186-73951 GCA_013400135.1 Rhinoptilus africanus | reverse complement strand
GGGGGGCGCTGCCTTTGCCCGGCTCCGTCCGAGCCGGCGGGGCCGCGGGGGCACCGGGGGGGCAGCGCGGCCCCGGGAATTACCGTCCTTCCAGCGAGGAGCCCGAATACTGAAATTGTGCGGGAGGGCGTTTGTTCCATTGTGAGTTTAGTTACAGCTTTAAAACAAAGTGTACAGAAATGGCATTTAAATTTCTCTGATGCTTCCTGGAAGCCATAGAATTTAGGGGCTTTTTTTTTTTTTAATAAAACAAGTAAAAAAATAAAATTAAAAAAAAAAAATCTTTAAAACCCTATGGATTCTTCCACTCTTGATTGAACAGCCCTGAGGGTGGGGATGCAACTGGCATCCCCTTGTCGGCCGAGGCTGGACCAGCAGCCGGTTCCCCGTCCCTGGGCAGGACCTGCCTTGGCCCCCCAGTGCCCGTCCCCAGCCGAGGGCCAGCTCCCCGGCCCCACACGGGTCTGTGCTGCTGACAGACAGCACGGAGGGAAAAATACAGCCCCTCGTTCCTCTCTGCTCTGAGGAAAGGCTGAGGGAGGCCAGGGCCGCAGCAGTGAAGCTGATGGCTGCAGGCATCACCCTGCCCAGCCTGATTCTCCCCAGGGCTCCCAGTGGATGTTCCTGTAAAAAGTGGATGAGTTGGGAAGTCAGTGGCTCAGGAGGGCGATTCCCAGCCACAGCCCAGTGCTCCCACAGCCCAGTGGGCTCCGAATGCGGCTCCATCCTGAAGGACCACAGCCCTGATGCGGGTGGGGGAGCCCTTGGCCTCGCGGCTGAGGAGGATGAAGGACAGGATGGACCTAATCCATCACCCCTCCTCCAGCGCAGCACCAATGCATATGCGGGGGGTGAAAGCAGAGGCACAAGGGCAAGGTCCCCGCTGCTCCCGACCCTCCTGTGTCCCCATGCAGTGCTCCAGCACAGGCCAAGGGCTGGCAGCTCCCGCAGCCTGGCCCAGGGGATCACCATTACCATGTGGCTCTGGCCTGGCCCCACTGTTCCCTCGATGAGAGCAGAGCCCCAGCGCCACCGCGGTGCTGAGCTGGGAGCTGCTGGAAGGGACTTTGCCTGGGTCCTGCCACGGATCCAGGGGCAGCAGGGGAGGCACAGCCCAGCTCTGGTCCTGGGCCATCACCCATGGTGGGTGCAGCCTCTCGCTGCCAGCCCTGCCTGCTCAGGTAGGGCAGGGAAACAGCCCTTTACATGCCCTCCCAGGTTTCAGAGAGCCAGACTGGCCCCTGCAAAGGCCAGGGTAGCTTTTAGTGAGTGTTTGTCAAAAACCATTCAACCAAGGTTAAAGAAATTCAGTCATAAAATGACAGACCAAATCCACCACACACACGGATGGGATAATGCCCGCTTGGCTCTCTCCACAGAGAAACACAGGTTCTGTAACAACCTCGTTCCCCAGTGGGTTTCATTTCCCCATCCCCAAGGTCTCTTGAGGAGTCCAGCTCATTCCACGCACCACAGAAGAACCAGCTCGTCCCAGGTCCCCCTGCCGCTTTTGACATGCCAGAGGCCGCCAGCTCTATTCAAATCATGAATAAACTTTGTAAAGACAACCTGAATGTCTTTATTGATTTCCTATTTACAAATCACAAAGCCGGCCAAAAGCAGAGTGTGAACACTGAATGAGAGCATCGGATACATTCATCAATACAGCACTGGAGTCGAGACAGTCCCAGCTCTGCTCGGAAGGTGACGGTACAACAAGATGTCTCATACTTTTGGTAAGAGGCATGTCCAACAATGAATTACATTCATCTATCTACAAAAGCCAGAACTGCATCAAACTGCATAAAAGCCTCAAGAACAGAAGTTGCTCAGGTGTAGCCAAGGTCAGCATCTGGCCTCCCCCAGCAGGATGAGCCACCAGAGCTGCCATGTGGGGCGAGGGCAGTGGGGTGGATGGGGGAAAAGAATTTGCGTTCACAGAACAGTAGTAAAACCAGATGCTTCCAGGGAAGAGGCAGCGAGGAGGCGCCCGCCTGGCATGAGCCAGGGCTGCCCTCCCATCCCACTCCTTCCACAGCCCCCACAGTGCAGCTTTGCTTCTTTTAAATCCCAATTATTTCCTCTATTGCCACCTCTCTACAGCAATGCCCCGAGGTGGCAGATCATAGAGTCACACTGATTTGGGTGGGAAGGGACCTTAAAGCCCCCCCAGTGCCCCCCCTGCCCTGGGCAGGGACACCTCCCACCAGCCCAGGTTGCCCCAAGCCCCGTCCAACCTGGCCTTGAACCCCTCCAGGGATGGGGCATCCCAGCCTCCCCCAGGGAAGGTGCAGGCCCCAACACAGCTGGGGGCTCGTAGTGAAGCTCCCACAACCCTGGAGAAGAGGGACAGAGGCAGGAGTGGTCACAACTATGTATATCCCGAGGGGCTGCCTCCCACACGGGCAGAAGCCTGCCGGTCTGTTAAATCCATCTCACAACACCCTTTGCATTGCACAGAATCAGGTTCAATAACTAAGTCATGGATCCATCTTTTTTTTTAATCTTTTTTTGTTTTTTAGTACTGGCCATATTAAAAACATCCTACCTTAAAGCAGGCTTACAATAGACACATCTTACACCATCTTCCTGGAGAACGTAACACACTATTGACATCTCTAATAGCTACTGGTTAGGAAGTGAAGGCTGTTCCTGTCGGTGTTACTGCTGCGCCGCTTATGAGGAGACACCCGGGCAGCACCGACCCCACCACAGTGAGCAAGAGGAGGAGACACCCTTTCTCCAGCAAGGGAGCAGGCACTGAGCCGCCTGCTCCAGTGAAGGATGACCAGGTTTTGACTTCCAGCAGTTAAACACAGTGGTAACCGCTGCCCAGCAGGTTACAATGGCTCATATGCCTGGAGCCAAGGTTGGCAAAGGAGAAGCTCAGCTCTGGGGCAGCTCCACCTCTGCCAGCAAGTCCCCCACAGGCTTGGGAAGGCTCGGGCCTCGCTCCTGAGCGGTGCTTTAATTACAGCTTCCTCTGTAGAGGAGGGGGAGGAAATAGTCTTGTCTTCATGGTGGGCAGCAGCCTTCAGGCTGGTCAGGCAGCCACAAGGACAAACCCCCCACCTCCTCCCCAGCAGGACAAACCTTTCCCGCTCAGATACAGTTGTACCTACTCCTGGGGAATAGCAACCGGCCCTCACCAGGTAAGAAGGGGGCAACTTCAAGCTCAAAGCCAGGTGGTATTTGTAAATCCTCCCCCTGTCCAAACAGGCAGACTGTGCAAACATACACAGGCAAACAGAAAAATCTTTAATGTTTCCTGAACCATTTCATAAATCCTTGTCTCTCTGCTGCGTTATTAGGTACCAGGCAGCTGCACATCAAACCTCTGTTCCTAACTTGGCAGCAGGGTCTGAAGTGGTCCCGGGGTGGGGCAGCAATGCACGTAAACAATCAAAGAGAAAATGCATTGAAACGTGCATGAAAACAGCAACACAAAGGAACAGGGGAGTCAAGTTCCCTTCCTTGCTTCAACTGCCAAAGCCCGGCACTATCTGCACAGGATTTGATTAGCACAGTCACAATTAGCACAGGTCACCTGCTGCTGAAAGCTGCCCGGGGCTTATCAAAGATCACCCATCGTTTGAAACAGAGTTTGGAAGAAGCACCAACCACCCCACCCTGTCACAGCAGCTGGCACACAGGGGAGGGGGAAAAAACCTGCCCAGCCAGAGCCGCTGCCCCTACCCAGCTCTGCAGGCTGCCATCACCAGCTGCCCTAGGTAAAGGATTGTCACAAATTAGTGAGAATAGCATGAAAACGCCACAGTCTCTCCACAGGCGCTCTAGTTTTGAGGTCTTCCCTTGAGACCGTGTAGTGATGAAACATGGAAGCCTCAGGGAAAAGGCCACTTTCCATAATTTTTGTTGAAGGCGGCCACACATGCTGTGGCGAGCGGAAGGCGCCGGGCACAGGCTGGCCAAGCCCCACTGTGGCAACACTTCTCCCCTCCACTGCTGAGCGAGAGCAGAAGAGGATGTGCCACACAGCCCTGGACTGTCTTTTTGCAGGATTATCTCCTCACAGCAAGTATAACCACAACCAGAGCCACTCGTCTCCATGCTTCTGACCGGTGGAAAAGCATCTACATTCATTACAGTCAAAAAACCGCATGTTGTTAGATAGGATTAATCAGTAAAGTGAAAAATGACTAGCCACAGACAACCTACAAATGATACTGGTATATCAGTTAGTTTGGTACGTGATAGCAGCAGAATCACTAGCACGAGGCAAAACATGAGCTTTGAAATGATTTTACTGAGACCTTTGGCTAGTGTGGCTCCAATTGGTGTGGTCAAACTCAGCCAGAAATTTAGTTTGGAAGGTCACGGGGAAGAGAACAAGAAAGTCCAGAGCCAGCTCTGCAGCTGCACTATGTGTAGAAGATGATCTCTGGGATTTGTCCATCCTCCACTGAAGTGCCATTGTTATTCCCAGCCGCGTAACAGAAAGTAAAGCAGGTTTTGGCTCCTGTTGTTGGTGATTCATGGATCACTTTGCGCAGTCCTTTGGTTCCATAGTGGGAATCTGGACCCTGCGACGGTCACAGAAACAAGAACAGATCAAGTCAGGGATCGCAGCCCTGCGAGACTCTGCTGCCCAGGCCCACTCTGGGAGGATTGGCCTCACAGCCTGACCTGAAGCATCGAGCTCTGGAGATCTCAAAGCACCTCCCTTTTCTTTCTAGTTCTCGCACCTCAGGTATTTTGAGCAAAGCTCTCATCTCTATTGGAACGTAACCCTATATTTAACCAGATCTCAACAGTTAAATATCAACTTTTTTAAGGCACTGCAGGAAGGCTCTGGGTTACATATCCGCAGAATTGACAGCTTATCTGTATACACCAAAAAAACCCCATCACTTCATCACTGATGTAGCCAGTTAGTTACTGTACACTTGCAAGACACATTAAAAATCAGCTCTGAATGCTGGGGGTTAACCATTCAATAGCTCCACGAGGTGAAGGACAACAGAGCAGACCTTCAAGATTATACTACAGGCCTTGAAAAATGCACAGCAAGAACCTGCCTGCTTTCACTCATCTTTATAAGCCTCTCTTCTCCCCACGCCACCCCGGGACAGTACCTTTAGAGTAGCACATGCTGTATAGTTGACATTGGGTAAAATCTCAACAGGCTCCTTGAACATGACCCGGAAAGTGTTTGACGATCCGTCGCAGCTGAACCCCGTGTCGTTCTGCCCCAGGACCGTGTTACTGTCTGTGTGGATGATCTGCAAGACACGTGGTAACTTTTAATCAGCACCATTCGTTGAACACTGCCCTGCACCAGTGCAGGTGTGTGTCCGCTGAACTGCACTGATTCTGAGGGACTCAGAGTTTGACCAGCCCCATTTCTGACTGCACTACCTCGTTACTTCTGTCCACCTTCACTGCTGTGATCACAGCAAATAACTGTGGATTTGGGTCCCAGGCAGCCCAAGGCCCTCGTTGTTTACACTGAAGCCTGGCAGACAACAGCAGGCCAACGTTCTGCACTTAGATCTTTGCTCCTCCAAGAGCTCAGGGGCACCAGAAGGAGACCCTGACAATTGAGGAAGAGGTGCTGACAGACTGGCCATCACATCAGCCGTGCTGTGCTGGAATAACCTTCCTGGGGACGGTTTTTCTCAAGTGATCCAGACCAGGGTTACGTACACGCACCCAGAACAAGGCCCACAAGATTTCTGTAAGCCACCCCAGTCTTTGAACAAGATCACAATGGACTTCAGACAACTGAGTCTCCCTCAGTCCTACTCATCATTGCAAGTGGGACACTGACGACACGAGGCTGCACATCAGCACCACACAGGCCCAGAACAGATAGCAATTATTTTCTTCTTGTCCCTTGCTGAATTGTGGCCGCTCCACTGCATTTGTACGGCTCAGAGCAAGAGATGGTCCAAGTACTACCGTTGCACTCAACTGCTGCTGCAGCACCTGCAGGGCAGAACTGGCCTGGCCTGGCCTGCTCGGTGTGGGAAAACATGCATGGCTGCTTCTCAAACCACGTCACAACTCTCCAAGATGTATTTTCAAAGGCTGCGAGTGGACTTGGGGAGATACTGCAGTGACGCATGCAACGGGAGGCTGCATAAAATTGAGAGCAATAATCCCTCTTATCCCCAGTGCCCCATCTGGCCCTCACTACATCTGCCAACCACCCTACCCAGAAAACAAATACAGTCCCTTCTAACTTAAGATTTTGTTGCATATTCACTAAAATTTGTAAATTAGTCCCTACAGCAGCAAGTATTTTTAACATAGCAGAGAGAATTACCTGTATATTTACTTGGTAATCCGTTGGCCCGTGTATGGATCCGTATAATCCAAACCCAACTACAAATATCCTTTTGTTTACTGAGAACCTGCAGGAACAGATCAGGAAAGTCAGACCAACTTGCCATTCCTGTACTGTTTTCATACAAGGATGATACACAAATATCTTCATTCGCTTTAATACTACACCTATGACTTAATCAAACATACTACAGTTTGTGCACAACTCTTACTAATAGCTGAAATCCTTTACAGAAACCATCATTTGTAAGCTTACACCTTTCACTGTCCTAATGGGCCAGCAATAATTTTATTTGCTCACGTAAAATACAGAGCTGCACATCCCATCACCAAACTTCAGAGTCCAGGCTCAGAAAGCATTTTGAGGTTGCAGTACAATGTCAGCATCCAAAAACGCCAGCCAGGCAAAGGCCTGCAGCATGTGGAATAGTGCCCACCCTCATGGCAGCAGCAGTCTTTCCAGCAAGTTAACAGCGAAGACCACTTAAAGTGTCATTAGATATCTCACTGCTGAGCACTGGAGGAGACTTGTTAACGTGCTTCTGAGTATGTGCTGCAGAGTGGCTGCACTCATGATTTAGCCAAGATCAGAAAATAAGACTCAATAGCTCCTTAACACAGGAATCCCTGTTGCCCACGGCAGCAAGGGGAGGATATTCACCCCACTGCCCCGCTACAGCTCCATCTTCCCAGGCAGCAGAAAGCCTCAGTGCCTACCAAACTGCCACCATAATTTCTTCACTGATCCACCAACATTTTCGGTCCTGCTTGTTTGAAGAACAAACACTTGTGGCAAGCTGGAGGCTACTGCTCTGCAACCAGCATAAAATATTCAGTGTTGAAACTGCACACAAGCCTCGCTGAAGACTGACCCTGACACTGCCAGCAGTCGCAGTTAAAGTCAAGTACAAACTCCAAAACATCTCTGAATGTTCAGTGTGAGAGCAGGAAGTGTTTGGAGCTAGCAGCTCTACACCTACCATCTCCTGTAAGAGGATGAATGGCCAAAAGATCCAACTGACAGCTCTATCGACATGCAAGAGAATCACTGACGAAAAATCTTGTCAGTTTTACAGAACTGTATTAATGTAAGTCCTCCTTCCACCCAAGACAAAGAAGAAACAGGAAATAATCAAAGCTTTCTGATTACCTCCTGTCTTGCTTTAACTTGGCCACACAAAGCCTGCAAACCTCCCCCCCTTGCCAAGCCACACCTCCACGTCACTGGCACCATGACTGGGCTTTACTGTTTCTCTACAAGCTTAGGTCTGAACAAACTAGATGCTCGCAGAAAAGCAGGCACAGCAAGCATTTTATCGTAATTCTTCCCTCAAATAGGCAAGATTATGATTCTATGATTAAGGGCCTTCAACAAGCCACATTTATGCTTACAACAGAGCAGGGAACTGACCTGATGGAGTCGACACACCCAGACACAGGAGGAAGCCAGGAGCTGCCTGGTGACTCCAACCGCTACGTGCCTGTACAGCTGCAGGAAGCCACTTGAAAAGGAGAAAAATAATCCCACAGGAGGCTTGTGCTGGAGGGCCACATTTGCTGGAAACTTTTGCCCATACCAAAGCGAAGTGGCAGCCTGCAGCTGCATGTGCAGGTTAACGCATCAGGCGATGCTTTTGCCGAGCAAAATGCTTTCCCTTCAGGGTTCGCACTAGGTTTATATGGTGGAAGGCGGGGTCTAGCATGTAACCTTGCAGATTTAGGTCTAGAGTAGGCTCAAAGCTCGGTAAACACGAATCTATCAGCAGCAGAATTAGCAGAGAAGCTGACCTTATCCTGTCACTAGTCCCACTGTACCCCCAGCGGCTCTCCACCTGCTGGAATCGGCTGATGCTGCACTCCTTCCCCCGCAGGCAGCAGCGCGGTCTGTCGATGAACTCCACTCGCGGCTTTGGGTTGACTGTGAAGTGGAGGAACAGGCTCACCACCTCCCGGTCCGTGAGGATTCCCGACTGGGCAGGCCCTGCAGAGGAGCATGAAAGCAGCGATGCCGTCAGCCTTCAGAAACCAGAAAGGATCCTTTGGGGATTTACATGGGGAGGCGACCTCGACTCGCAGCTAAGAGCGGCCAAACCCACATCACACGTGGGATCTCGCTGGTGTGCCGGAAAGTCAACCCCCCCACAGAAACGTGCTGCCTGCCATTTATCCGCACACCAGTCGTGGACTGCGGAGCCTCTGTACGCAGCACATACGTGAAATGATGGTTAAACATGCAGCTCCGCAGAGCATTTGGCTAACAGAACTGGTTTAAAAACCTAAAAACATGCAGCTAATCCTTTCCCCACTCCCTCGGGAGATGATAATACTGGTAAAAGACAGGGATTTTCATACATCCACACCAGTATTTTGTAACATTACTGTTAAGCCATCATCAAAGCCCATGAGGGGTAGTGGTAGGGAATGTCACCTGGCTACCATCAACTCAGAAAGTATAGGCGTATTCTTCAGTTAAGATAAAGGTGGCTCAGCTTGTGCCATCTTTGACTCCCTCCTTCCCTTGGGCATTTAATCCCTGCTTTGGGTTTGTTTTGTTTTTTTTTAATACCTTTACTGTAGAATCTAGGGGAAAAAAGCTAGCAATTTTCAAAGAGTTAACACACATTCTCATCTTTTCTTTGTTAATTAGAAGGGTTTTTTCTGAAGCTATGCTAAACCTCTTTCTGAAGCTATGCTTTGGAAACTACCCTGAATACTTTCAAAGGTGGAACCAGGTGACAATTAGTCTTACAGCTTAAGAGTCAAAAGCTATTCTGCATCTCTATTTGCAAAAGGATTTTAACAGAAACAAGACTACTGCATACCCAAGAAACAATAGCATTAAGTGCTCGTTAGTGTGGGAAGCAAATGCCTAGCTACTTGTTGGTCCAAAACGACCTGTAGTTGGTTAAATTCGGCAAAACATTATGCAGACATCATGTGGTCCAAGGCTGCAACAGGTAGAGATGAAAGAATTTAAGGACTGTTAACAGATAAATGAGCTTATGGATACTTTGTTCAGGAAAAATTAGCCGTCATTGATCATGTCTAAACTTATCCTGTGTTGGAGCAATTCAATTCTCCAATGTTTCAAATTACTTGCTCTAAGGGAGGGGAAGGACACATTTGGCAGTTAAAACATCTTCATGCAAAACTCTATGTTTCACACCAGCTTATACAATAAACTAGTCAAACCACTGTCTGTAAAAATCCTTTGTCTTTTACGGGGGTGGGGGCCAGAGGGGAATGGTTTCCCTCTTCTACCTCTGCTGTGATCACCAAAGAAATCCGAGTCACTCTGAAACTCAGAAAAAGGACAAAGCTGAAGCAATTCCAAGGTAGCTCCTTCTTTAAGGAACAGCCTCTCAGGCTTGGGGTCTCTTTTGTTCATCTTTGAGGTTGAAGCGGATGGAGAAAACTTGTTTCTCTCAAATCAAAACAACTCACCAAAGATCAGAGTCGAACAGGCAGTTGTGACAGACAGCATGGGGAGGTATACTGACATTCTCAGCTCAAAGGCTTCAGCCCAAATATGCCAAAATTAACACACTCCTCCCAGTGACACAGAATGATACAAGATCTGAAGGAAGGGCTAAAAGAAACAGGATCTACAGAAAAATGCAAAGCTTGGCATATACAGACTACTCTGATGGTCATACAGCTATCCAGAAGGAGGATGCTCTCCCCATCAAGCCAGATCATCATCAGACCTCGACAGGCGGCAGAGGTGAGTTGTGCCAACCTCATGAGGTTCAACCAGGGCAAGTGTGGGGTCCTGCAGCTGGGTCGGGGCAACCCCCAGCACAAACCCAGGCCGGGCGGGGAATGGCTGGAGTGAGAGCAGCCCTGAGGAGAAGGACTTGGGCGTGTTGGGGGGTGAGAAGCTCCACACGCCCCGGCACCGTGCGCTGGCAGCCCAGAAACCCCCCGCAGCCTGGGCTGCATCCCCACAGCGTGGGCAGGGGGGCGAGGGGGGGATTCTGCCCCTCTGCTCCGCTGGGTGAGACCCCCCTGCAGTGCTGCCCCCAGCGCTGGGGCACCAACAGCAGAAGGAGACGGAGCTGTGGGAGCGGGGCCGGAGGAGGCCCCGGAGATGCTGGGGGGGCTGGAGCCCCTCTGCTGTGGGGACAGGCTGAGAGAGCTGGGGGGGTTCAGCCTGGAGAAGAGAAGGCTCCGGGGAGACCTTGGAGCCCCTTCCAGTCCCTCAAGGGGCTCCAGGAAAGCTGGGGAGGGACTCTGGATCAGGGAGGGGAGCCACGGGACGAGGGGGATGGTTTTAAACTGCAAGTGGGTAGACTGAGATGAGATGTGAGGCAGGAATTCCTTGCTGTGAGGGGGGTGAGCCCCTGGCCCAGGTTGCCCAGAGAAGCTGTGGCTGCCCCATCCCTGGAGGGGTTCAAGGCCAGGTTGGACGGGGCTTGGAGCAGCCTGGGCTGGTGGGAGGTGTCCCTGCCCAGGGCAGGGGGGTCAAACTGAGTGATCTTTAAAGTTCCTTCCAACCTAAACCATCCTATTATTGTATGATCACAAGGCTGTGATCTGCTGCAGAGCTGCTGTTTGGCACAGTGACACTGAGCAACAGCGTGTGCTGTATTTTCACCCAGTGCCAACACAAAGGAAAGTTACCCAGTTCAGATGAATGAACCTCTGCCTCCCTGACCAAGCTGTTTCTGAAGAGATTCACGTCCCTAAGACCACACTGCAGCTGTGATGGGCAAAATAGAAAGCAGGTGCCAAGTTTTAACCTCAGATTTACTCCTTATAATATCCATTCTCATCTTGAAATATGTACGTTAACTGTTGATAAGCTGATGCCATCTCCGCCTTGAGAAGTGATGTGCAAAGGAAGTGGTGTCAGTGACCCTTTTTGCTCCTTTGCAGCCTAAAACAAGGTTTTTTTAAAATGCCTCCACAGTGTCTTTTAGCATGAAAACTATTTAAGCTGATTGACAGTTTTCAATCTCTGGAGAACCACCATAGTATGAAATCAAAGACAACAGTCCATGAAAACAAAACAAAAAAATCTTTAGTCAAAACTGTTAAATGATTTAGGTATCTTTGTAGATCAAGATCTTAATGTAAACTTGAAAAATGTTTTGAGACACTGACTAAACAATGCCAACCCTACATCTCAAAGAACATTTTGAAAGTTTTTTCTGCTATGGGGCTCTACTCTGAAGGGCATCAGCAAGACATGGCCAATGCCACCACTGGATCACAGGTGGCAGCAAATAGTGGATGGGTAGAAACACTCTCATTTCTCTTTAGGAGCAGGCTACAGTCAACACCAATTATTTGCAAGTCCATTAGTTTTGTGTAGTTTAATTGGAATAGTTATAAAGGAAAGCATGCGAACCCCTGTTTGGATCTTTGCTCTTAGCTGAATGAGAAAGTAACCATCTAAACATACTATGAGTACAAACAGCTATGACCTCACTTGATGGAGCACCATAGTCTTTAACAGAGTGAATGACTATGGATGAAAATAGCATTTACACAGTAGATTCTGTAGATTAGTGGGAATGGGGGATAATCTCAAATTTAAATTACCACAGGATACACAAAGAAACCCATTTTCACGTACTTTATCCTCTGAAGTTCAGAGAAAGCAAAGACGGAGGCTTGCCAGAAATGCCTTTGTTCAGTTACCTGCTGCAAACTCCTCAATAGTCATCAATGGGAAGCGGATAAGAGAAAGCGCTTTGCCCAGTACTTTCCGCTTGTTCTCTGGAATCACCTGAAGTTGCTGCCGTTGACACTCAGCTTCTGACCAGCGAACCACTGCATTAAACAAACGAACCTCCCGGATCCCCAGGGTGTCCCTCTCCAGCACCGCAACCAGGGTGTCTGCAAGGCAGGACAGACAGTGACAACTTTAGGCACTAACCCAAATCACCCAATTTTACCTTGCCAGAAGTACCCTGTGTACAGCCAAGGTAAGTAAAAGAGAAGCAATTGAAAAAACAGTGTCTCCCAAAAGTGCTGCCTCCAGCCTCTGAGGAAGATATATCTACACATTCCATAAGCAAGTAACTCATTGGAGCAGCAAACAGTGCCCATTTAATTGGCATGTTAATGGAAGTGCAGTAGAACAAATTGCAACTTACTAGACATCAAATTTGGATGAAGCAATCAGCATGAAAGCCAGAAGGTCACCTGTGCTTTACCTCCACAGTCCATTTCATTAGAAGAAGGTTTAAAGTCTGAACTTTAATGTTTATTAACTGTGCCCAGCAAGTCTGGAAACTGCATATGATAATTAAAATAGCCAGTTCCCGCTTCCAAAAACGCAACACCTTTTTAACTCCAAAACCTGACAAAGACCCAGGAAACAGTGCCAACTCCACAAAAAGAAGGGCAAGTTACACCCACCCAAAACTTGCCAACATCAACAGAGGAAATGAGCTTTATATCATGCCCAGAAAATTCAAGTTGCACCAAAGGAAGCAGATTCCAGGATATTTCTGCAAGCAAGCATGATCTTTTCCAAATGCCTTGTCTACAGCCACTTCGTGCCAGAGACTGCTCGTTCAACACTGCTCCAGAACAGCAAAGCAACAAAAGAGAAGTGCCAAGTATTAACCTGTAATAACTTTCAAGGCAAGCTTGTTATGAAAGCGTGGAGAGGGAGGAGGGAAAAAAAGCTTACCTAGATCAATGTCTGTAAACCCCTCCGCATTGATGGCATCTGATGTGTTCTTGTCTATGTTTTCCAGGCAAAGGCTGGCCAGCTGAGGCTCATCAAAAAGTCTTGCCTAGTAACAAAGAAGCAGTCGTTAACACAAAAGGTATTTTAAAGTTCACACTAAGGACCCCCCTTCCCTCCCAGAGCCCATCTTCATTAGCAATACTATGCCTGACTGTATGATGAATTCGCTGGGCTGTGGCAGTCTTTCACAAGCAGTTAAGCATGACAAGGCAAACGCTAGAAAAATCTGCACTTGGCACCAGTTCTGGTTGAGCTGTGCATGTCTTCAGGCACGTCTTTATTTTAGCACCACATCAGATAATGCAGCTATAGTGCCTTCTAGCACCATACCAGCCATGTCAGCCCAGCATGGGTAATTTTTACTACAGCATTTTTATATTTAGACCAAAGCTTTGCCCAATGACTCCAGGCCTGCGCGCTCTACTGATATGTGGAGACAGCTTATTCTGGAAGAATATAGTCACCTTGACCTCATGTATTACCAAAAATGCCTTAGCAGGCACACTGCTTGTGTCCCATTGAGATGTGCAAAACCCTGCAGGGTACACAGCCTGCTTAGTGTTTTCACGTGTTTTGCACAGAAACAGTTACTCTAATCTAGTTACCCCCCCCAAAATAGGTTACTATTCCAAACAAAGCCTGCACACAGCTTGGAGAGTTGCTTAGAATCTCTCTGCCCAAGGTAAGTGCAGACTTGTAACAATTTCACTACCATTTCAGATGGCCCCAGACTGCCAAGACATAGAACCACAGAACTGTTTAGGTTGGAAAGCACCTTTGTGATCATCAAGTCCAACCAGGTCTGTACCTAGCATAAGCAGAAATGAAGTGGGAACAAACAAGAGTCACTAAGATGACTTCTTATTTCCAATGCTTTGGTTTTGCTATTTAGGGAGCAACTCCCTTAACATCACACCTAACATTAGTGCAAACGTACACTGACACAGGAAGGTTTAAAAATAATGGTTTGGGCTGGGAATTCAGTCACTCACAAGGCTAGCACTATGGAGCATCTTCTGCCTCACACTTGCTAATGGGCTGTAGAGCTCAACAAGGCCCACCTGTGACACCAAGAGCTGAAACAGCTCCCCATTTTCTCAGGGAGCAGGGAAGCTTCATCAGTCATCATCAGATCCTAGGGCTAGAGCCCTGCCAGTGCCTTGCACTCTTGGCATCCAAGAGCTGCGACTGACTCAAGACTTTACTACTGTAGTGGCTCTCTTTTAACAGGTGAAGAACCTGTGTTACACTCACAGAGTTCTCCCCCACAGCGGCTTTAGGCAAGCTATTATTACCTTGTTGATCAAAGTGACATTTCATCTGGCATGAAAGAGGATCACCGTTTACTATGAGGCACAATCAATTAGGAGAGCTATTTGCCACTGATATTGCTGCCAGAGATCAGCAGTTGCTTGAAACACTGTCAATGATATGGCTGCTGGACCAGCAGGATTCACTAATGATACACACAAAGGAGGTTTGGGGCTCTATGGTCTTAGGTCCACAATCTGAATCCTGTTGGGAAATGCTCTGTATAAGATGCATCTCAGGTCTGTAACTGACTGCACAAATTGTCAATCTGTTGCAGTAAAAGCAGAAAACAGGTGGATTTCCACACTGAAGGACCAGAACCAAGAGCATTTTGAGAACAGATCCATTGAGATACCTTACGCAGCCCAAGATACAGACATGATTCTCAAAGAACACCAGCCTCAAACATTTTGGACTTGATACACTGCAATATACTACATAAACTGGAACACATCTAGTTTACAAAACTAGAACATAAGCTAGATACAAATTACAACTCACAATTAATCATAAAAGATAAGCCACAAACAAAAGGAACCAGGAAAGCCTGTCTCCATCTGTCATTTCAGCTGCCCCAGTGCAGCTGACAGAGTGCCAGGCAGTAGTATCTTGGTTTTGATATCTGAAAAACTAGGAACACCTTCCCCTTTTGTCAAAGAAAGACCGTAGTGACTTGTAAGGAAGTCACCATGAACCTAAATGTTACCTTATCAAAGCTGCAAAGTGAGGTTGCAGAGACTTGGCATGCTGCGAAGATACCTGCATAAAAAATACCACCATAAAGCTGACACCGCTAATCTTCATGAGGTGATGGCTCGTTAAGATGCCTCTTCAAAACCGTAGCCTACAGGAAAGATCTCTTCTCAGCACTTGGATAACGGCTTCTGAGCTTTCAGATTGCAGGCTGCTGAACCCAAAGAATGGGAGAGCTGCATCAGAGTTACCATTGTCCTACTACGCATCAGAGGGAGCGCAGATCTGGCTACCATCACCCAAGTGAGAATCTTTAAGTCTGGAATCTTCCCCAGGGAAATGCAGTGTGGTTTCCCCTGTGTCTCAGAGGCTACCCTGCTCGTTTATGGCATGTGGAAAAGGGCGAAGTTAAAAAGAGGATATGTAAAGAGGGACATGGTATTTTGCAGCACTAGCTGAATCCTATCAGCAAAGAGAGCCTACAATAGCAATGGAATGTGGAACTACTTTGAGAACTTGATCCAAATATTTAAACTCAAATAAAATCCCAGCCTAATTGCAGCAAACAAAGAGCTCAACAGCGACTGCTTCAGGCCAACACTGCTTCAATTTCTGCGAAAACTGCTGGTGTGGACACTGCCACAGATGCGGTAACTACAGTCAGACCCTGAAAGATGCCTGTACTGCTGACAAGCAGAAAAAAAGCCAGCAGGCAGATACGCTGGGCAAGACAGGACGACCCCTCAGTGCCAGGCCACCTCAGTGCATGGGTTCCCAAGTCAAGGCAGCTGTGAAAACTCCTCTGCAAGGTTTGTTTAACACCAGAAACCACAGCAGCTTTCCTGAGATGGCTTATCAGAAATATCCTCTAGAGCTAGTATTGCCCACTCTCTAAAGGAAAGAAACTTGCACACACAATGCCTATTTGCTTCTCATTCCTATACCACCCAGAGCAGGGCATCCCTGGCACTGCTACACACTGCACTGTGGAAGTCACTGATACGTCACACACTATCAGCAGAGGGGGTGGCAGGGACAAGAAAGAAAAGATGGAGGTAGAAAATGGAAAGGATAGAGATGCTAACTTAATCAACCTGCATGCAAAGTCTGATCATCTCCAAAAGAAGCTGAAATTGTAAACACTGTCTTCTAGTTTGCTGCTTAGAAAAGTCAAATGGAAGATGGAGGAGTCTGGCCCTTACAGATCAGATCAGAGAGAGGGGCATAAGGATGCACAACCGACCCCACCACGAGTCAAGAAACGCAGCTGCACTGAAACTCCACTTCAGGGAAGCTATTGCAAAAATTCCTTCAAGGAACATCTGACCAGCTAGGTGTAGCAAACACAGAAAGCTTATTACACCTGTTATGAATCTGAACAAGCAAAAATCCCCTCATTTCACTTTTCCTCCTGGCAGATGAAATTTTTCCACCCTGTTAATTTCTTCCCCAGCTCACACTATGGAAGGAATTGCCTGACACCCCAAAACAGAAAGCAGATCTGAAACGGCAGCAAGAGTTGCTGTATTTCATTGTTCTTTGAAAGAATCTGCTCATCAGCACTAGACTCCTGTAAGGAAGAATGCAAAATCTCTCTCTGCCTCTACTCTGCCTTGGTGAGGCCCCACCTGGAGTACTGCGTCCAGTTCTGGGCTCCCCAGCTCAAGAAGGACAAGGAATTGCTGGAGAGGGTGCAGCAAAGGGCTACAAAGATGATTAGGGGACTGGAACACCTCTCCTATGAAGATAGACTGAGGGAATTAGGTCTCTTTAGCCTGGAAAAGAGGCGTCTGAGGGGGGACCTAATCAACACTTATAAATACTTGAAGGGTGGGTGTCAGGAGGATGGGGCCAGGCTCTTTTCGGTAGTGCCCAGTGACAGGTCAAGAGGTAACGGGCACAAACTTGAGTATAGGAAGTTCCACCTAAAGATGAAGAGGAACTTCTTTACCTTAAGGGTGGCAGAGCACTGGAACAGGCTGCCCAGGGAGGTGGTGGAGTCTCCGTCTCTGGAGACATCCCAAACCCGCCTGGACGCATTCCTGTGTAACCTGCTCTAAGGTGACCCTGCTCTGGCAGGGGGGTTGGACTAGATGATCTCCAGAGGGCCCTGCCAACCCTATGATTCTGTGATTCTGTGAAAATGACACAGAAGTGCTCCATTTTGGACGATCAACTCTGTAACACTCAAAAAACTTCTGTTTTCCTATTGTGATGGACCTTGCTCAAGGGATTTAATACAAACTATGGCAAACTCACCTGTGTTAACAGCATGAACGCATTGTCTGCTCGGAGGTTTTTTTTCAGAAACTCCACACAATGAGCTTCAAGGGCTGGAACTGCATATTTTTTAGCTGTGTAAAGTGTTGTCATAACAGTCTCTGGTCCAATCTGAACTTCGTCTGAATAAAGAAATCTGGAAGCATGCAAACAAACATTGCTCTGGTGAAGCCAAGAAGATAACAGGGTAAAAACCCTTGCAGTGAATAAAAACCCCCATGTTTGTCTGCTCATCATCCTGACCCCATTTCCCATACTTAAGAGATGGAACAGTTTTCACATCCTTTCCACTGACTCTGGTTTACCAAGGAAAAGTGCTTGTTTATTTATTTTTTTTTTAAACACACTCTTTATGGTATAACTTCTAATGAATGAAATAGCTGGAATATCTGTTGAAGCACGTCAAACTGCCTAGCATCCCACAACCAGAGAGCTGTTTATTCTGCCACTTATGCTAGCCTAGAACACTCTCTGGCCAAGGGCAGCCCTTAAAATTAACATTTTTGGCTGTTTGATTAGACTAAACAAGGACAAAAATTCTGCCTACTTCAGAAGAGAAGCTCCATTTTACATACTATTTCAAAAGGGATCAGCTCACACATATATATCCACTGCAGATGAGGTGTTTTATCCATGCCCTGCTTTCCCCTCGTCTCTTCACTTTATGTACTGTGCTGTTTCATTTCATTATATAGATGTTAAAGTACAGCACACAATATAATTTCAGCATAAAGCAAGACTTAATTGCAATGAAAAACAAGGACTGCCATGCTGCTAGCAAAGCATCAGCCCTCACTGTTAGGCCAAAACAAGGAAGTACATTCATACCGCATGGAAAAACAAAGGTCTTCATAGGAAGCCTGACCAAGCCGCCTCATACCCAAGCATGCTGATTAGAGACAGCAGGAACTGACAGCCTGAGCTCAGTAAAACCAGTTACACACTTGATGTTAGTCCTAATCCCATGCAGAGGTTTTTGTTTACTGTTTTTCCTTTAACCAGTCGAGCGTTTGCCAATCAGGATCTGAAAGCACAGAGCACAGAAGTGTAGTATTAAGCGTGTTAACTGTGCTTGGTATTCCTATTCCACAAGATATTTGGGAAAATCCAGCAATTTCTTTTCCTGTGTTTCTCTGAAGGGGGCACAGCAAGCAACACGTCATGTGGCTGCTGTTCCTAGAGGCTTCACACAGCAGTGGAGACAGCCAGGCAGTGTCCCTGTCTGGAGGGACCTGCAGTGGAGCTCCTGGTCCTCCAGCTATAGAGGGCCAGGATGCGATTCAGAGGAAGGGAAGCGATTCAGAGGAAGGGAAGCGCTCTCGCTGCTGTTGAAAGCAGGCTTTTGTTCTGCTCTAGAGCATCTGCTAATAACAGCATCAAGGCACAGGCTCATGAATGTATTTTGCACACATCCCTTCACCAGTCCTATTTTCACTAAGTAATCCTTTTTATACAAGATTAAAAGTTGCTCCAAGAACAACTAGTTCTATTTACTGCAATGACTATGTTAGTATTTATTTTTACTATAGTCCAAACAGTGTGCTCTAAGAGGGATAAGAGATGCTCAAACTGTGAAAAAGTGTAACATTAATTTAAAAGAACATTTAGATTATAACTCCATACAATCAAAAATGCTCCCTGTGTTATCATGAAAATATCAATAATAACAAAAAAGAATCTCTTAAGGAATTATAGCAGACCTATTAAATAATCCCGATCTAGTGTCCAGAAGGGACCTTCTGCTGAACATTCAAGATGGGCACTTCATCCCTTGATAAGCTCCTCATCCTACAACATTAGGTCATGGCAGCTGCCATTTCAGATCAGTGTTTGGAGGGATTGGTTTTACTCTAGGAGAGTTCATATCACATTCTTGCTAAGCTTCCTACTGGAACGCAGCATCCAAACTTCCTTTGGCACATTTAAGCTCTGAGCATTTTAAAAGCGACAGTTTGATTCTAGATTTAAGCATCTAAGATATCACTGGACCACGTGCATGGCTACTGTAGCACAACTGCAAACTTTAGAGGCACCGTTATAATCCACACACAATTTCTCCTATACAGAATATAAATGTTTCTATTGAAATCCAGCTAAACTCATCACCTTAGTCTTTTCAATGATCATATTGTTTATACAAGCACTGAAATCTCAGCACTGGCAGGGAAACAATATGACTTTGCCTCTAATTCACTCGGTATTTTAGCTTCACTAAGTTTTAAAGACAGATACTAGCTCTGCACTCCAGAGAGATTTACCTGGTTGACAGTGAGTCATGTGCCAATTACAGCGATTCCCCATGTGCTGGTGCCTGGTTTAAAATGAGCCAAAGGGAAGGGGGCTAGGAGCTCCCTAGTATTTCTGGTCTTTCGTTCTACTGAAGCTCAATTTTAAGATCTAAGATAGCACAGTCATGACTAAAGCACTTCTCGAAGGTAAAGCAAAAAGTGTGCCAAAGTTATATATAGACATCATTCCCAATAGGAAGCAAGCGGGGAACACGTCAAGAGCACAGGACTGGAAACCCCTGGAAGTAGGTTACAGAAGTCCTACAGAAACGGGACAATGACTTTTCAGCATACGTTCAGGACTGCTGCTGGATGTTATAGAGCACTAGCCGAGCTTAAAGAAATCCATGAATAGGATGTTACAGCCCCTTCCCCCTCCTTCCCCCAGAACGCAGACTTACAACGCACGCTGTAAATGTAATTCCAAAACAGCTCTCCAAGAGAGGAATAAAACACACAAGAAGAGATACCACACAGAATGGCTGACACTGATTTCACACCCTTAGTTACCTGTTATAACTTGCTCGTTTGCCCATAACCTAAATGAGCTCCAAGGATTTCTAACTTCAGAGCTTTAAGAGGATCACTTTTCCCCACTTCTCTCAAACAGCATTTGAATCAAATCAAACCAATTCATGAACGAGAATTTATGAGACAGCATCTGAACAAGCGAGCATCAACTTAACTGCAAGGGTCACTACGTGCACTTACTCCAATTGCTAACCAGAACACCTCCCTGTTGGTGCATTTGCATGGTGTAACTATAAATAACTACATATTTACAAAATTATACACTCTCCAGTATAGTTTTGCCCATACTGCAGAGCAGCAGCAGGAGGGCATATTCACTGAACTATTGCTAAACCAAAACACGGAGCGAGGCAGATGTTTTTGAGCTAGACTTTTACCCAGGAAAGGAGAGGTTTAACACCAGCCCTTAAATAGATCAATGAAGAGGCATTTTATTTAGAAACTTAACAATCTCCACTCCACAAAATGGTTCGCTGCTTTCATTAAAAATATTAATCTCTACAATCAATTTGTGCATTCCAGTTATACTGTACATTAGAAGAGTCTTACTTCAGCAAAGCTAGGAAGGCAGCAGGCTCCACATCAGGCAGCTCAATCTCTGTAGAAGTTGTGGCCATTCCACCGTTAAACATTGCATCAAAGACTGCGCTGCCCACAGCCAGCACAAACCTAATGTTAATAAACAAACAAGGAAAAAAAAGCAACAAAAACTTACGTTAAACCATATTCACTTTCCAAAAAAATCCCAGGCTAGTTACTATTTCCCAAGGCCACCCCCAAGGGAAAGCAAATCATTCCTAGCGTTAACGCAAAAGTGTTTTGCAACAGAACAGAGTGTCAGGCTTTCCGCTCGTTTACTGCAAAAACACCACAGGTACAAGCAACTTCACTTTGAGCCTGCCCCAGTATACAACACGATAATGGTTCCGCAAAGACAAGATTTTGTGCATTATGGAACAGAATATATGCAGCTGTTTTGCAAAGTCCTTGTACAAATCTATGGACCATTCATGAGGTTGAGAAGCCAAGAAAAAACAAAGTTAAGGAATGTTAAGTTCTTCCATTGAACAGAGCTCGAGTCTTGGTGCAACTCCCCACTGTCACATACTGAAAACACTTACAGAAAACTTGTGAATACACACTACCCATCCTCCTCCCTTCTCCCCACATGCCAGGAAGACATCCTTGGTGACAGCAGAGCAAGCTCTCAAAACATGCAAACTGCCCTGGCAGTGTCACCAGGAGCTGCAGACACCAGCACCTCCTGCAGCACCTGGCACAGGAGCTGCCTTCCCCAGGCACGCTGCTGTCTCCTTCTGTTCAAAACCTGCTTTGGGCTCAGGCTAAAAGAGAGAAAATCCTACCCGGAGAAAACCAGCACTGCTAGGTGCACACAAACCCTTTTCGCACTGCTGTGAGTTTATGTGGTAATTAACAGCGAGAAGCATGTTATCGGCCCTAAAGAAAGAGGAAGCAAGAATTCCCACAAACCAGGTTTAAGACCAAAAATAAAATTCCAGTGTTGCCATGTAAAGAAGACTATTTCCCTCACCAATAAACACCAACTCCTATTTTAGGAGGAGGCACAGGCCTGGGCTGCTGAGAGGCCTGTATGTTTAAGCTGCTGTACCTGCCTTATGCCTTAGAAAAGACATTTTGAGAACTGTCATTGTTTGAAAACACAGAGATGAGCTTTTTTCCCAGTAAAGCAATCTTGTTCCTGGTGTCATAGAGCACAGGTCACGCAGGTGACAGCTCAGCAGCGTGAGGAAGCAGAGGAGACCAGGCTGCCAAAGTGATTACTGCAACCACTTCTCCAACCAATTGCAAAAAGGAAGAAGATGGAAAATTCAGGGGCTTTTGCTGCAGTGGAGTTTGACACACACTTCGACAGAGAGAAGCATCAGGAACTGCAGGCAGAAAACCGTACAGGACAGAAAACATGAGACAAATCTCCAGTAGTTGGATGCCAAGGAAAGCCCATCACTAAAGGGGAACTTCAGCTAGATTTCACTTCAGCAGGAAGTGACACAGAAGCCTTTTTCTTTCTTTTTTAAGCAAAATTTTTCATTCTCTCAATTTCCACTCCCCTCCCATCCAGAGGAGGTCTTCCACAGACAACAGAGAGTGAAGTGCTGTGGACGTTCCAAGCTTGTTTGCCATGACAGACTGTTGGGCTGACAAGCCAGGTTGTATTGTTTCTGATCAGTTAAAGAAAGTTAGGGACAAACCTCAGTGATTTTTTAAAAACAACCAAAGTACACACATGCCTATTTCTATCAAATAACTCTGAAGAAAAATGTCTAGAACAAATAAAAAACTCATTCACAGTACTAGAATTGCTAGATGAAACAAAAATCTTTGTTCCTACAGAAGCCCTTGATGAGCACATAGCCTTCAAAAACAATTTGAAAAGGGCATTAATTAAAAAAACACCTCTCAAATTTTTGCTTCCATTTCACTCAGGGACAAGTCAGCCTGATTTTTTTAAACTACTGAGCCCTAAAGGGATCCCAGTAGATGCCAGAGATACACAGGACTCTGAATTTTAAGTTTCCTTAAAACATTAACAGAACACATTTAAGAAAATCCCTCTCTCTTTGTGGTGTCTTCTTTTACTCTTGTTGCAATTAACAAAGCTATCCTGAAGACCCCCCAGGAAAAGCAGGGATGTGCACCATTTCTCTTACACAGTCTAACAGTTTTCCCCAACCACTCAGGTCTTCAAAAGGAAGAAATGGGGTTTGTTTCAGATGGGAGAAACACAACTATTAAGCCAGCCTGGCAGAGTACTAGGACTCTCTTTTGTTTTCCCCTCCTATTTTCTGAAGCGCTGTAGCGACCACGGCACAGTAAGCCTCTCTCCTAACCCCAGGGAGCACCGCCTGATGCAAACATGCAACCCTCAAAAGGCAAATGCAGGTACCCTAAGCTCAGCATAGTGACCCACCTTTGTCACAGGAAGAATTCAAAACAGAGGGTTATTTTTAAACAACGGCATGGAGGACATAATAAAGCAGACTACTGAAAAGACACAGAGAAATCAGCAGAAGCGAAGCAAAAGAACTAAGAAAGTAACACTTGATTTCTCATCATTCCCTCTGCATGTGTGAGAATCAAAGGGAACTGCCTTTCAGCAACAAGTCACAGGAACTTCCACACGGTTAATAATTTGATTTGTCTTCACAAGGATCCAAAGTTGACTCTGAAGGCTTTGGAAGGTCTGCAAGAAAACGTCTTTCATTACACTACTGATAGCTTCCTACCCACCAATTTTCACTGCTTCCTTGTTCACCTTGGCATTTCCACCTGTCACCTAGTTTAATTTGTATACCCAACAGCCCTGCTCCCTTTCCAGGCACTATGGTAATACCAATAATAAAATAAACCACTCAAGAACCACAACTATCCCACTGCTGCATACCACCTCCCTCCTCCATCCGCTCCACTGCAGAGAAATCTTAAAATACCTATTCCAGAAGAGCTGCCACAGGAACAGAGCAACATGTGATGTGCGGGAGCTCAGTGAAACCATAGGTGACGAGAAACTAATGAATGAGAATCATTTGCTTGCTGCATCCTTCAGCACAAGGACCAAAGACACCAGGTGAAACAAGCAGAAGGCAGGTTCAGAGACCCCCAGGAGAAGCCCTTCTCTTGCAACTCCAGGAGCTGAGCTCTGGGACACCTTGTCACACAACACCGCAGGTACTGCAAGTATAATATACATCCAGAAAAAGACAGGACAAGCTCAGAAGAGAGACGCCTGGAAACAGCAGCCAAAAACCTACTCAGACTGTCCCCAAGCTGCAGATCTCACAGGCTGGAATACACGGGGGTGTACTGCCGCACACTTGCCCTGTTCCCTTTTGGGCCTTGTTTTCTGGCCAATTAACAAGGTTAATTATCACACCCACGCAGCTCCTGCCTCATGAAGTTTAGATGCTTCTAATCTCACTAATGTTGTGCTCGATGAAGCAGAAAAAAAGACCAAAAAAAACCCTTCCCTGTTACTGCTGGGCCTAATCAATGCGTTGACCTTGGCCACGCTAGCATCTTGAAGCTTCGAGGCAGCCTGCTCCATCCAGCATTTATTAGCCTTGACATCAAAAAAACCCTTTAAGCTGTTCCATCTTCTTCATGGCTGATTCATCAGCAAGAGGGAATACACTCAAGGATCGAGCTTGCTCCAGGGCAGTCAAGCAACTTCTGCAGGGTCTGGAGCCTCATGAAGATGGAAAACATCTGATTTTCTCAGGGCTGCAGACAGGACAGTTGCTTGGATAGATGAACCTTCAGTCGAATCCAGCACAGCCACTCATGCTACTTATCTACAAACAGGGCTTTCACATGCAAAATGAGTATCTGCTCTTAGTCACTATGTGAGATATCTATTGTCTTCTTTATACAAACTGAACTTGCCAGTCTCTCTTAGAAACGCACCTGAACCTACTGTTATCTCAGTCAGAAACCTCCTCCCAGCACCACCACCACATGTGGACAACATCAACCACGATCACTCAACATGCACACCATTTAACTACCTCAGCCTACAAATACACCACCTCTGCTCTGCTCCTTCCTGAGGAGCCTGACCAGGGAGCAGCTGCACTATCACTTCCAGCTCCTGCAGGACTGCAACTCTCAGATTATTTGTGCTAACCAGTTTGCCACCAAAACCGGCAATTTCTAACACACCACGCAACCATATCCAAGGCGACAAGTAAGATATCACAGACCACTGGTCGTGGCACCCCTAGCCACTGTCCAAGAACCCTATTTAAGACATGCTCCTACTGCAGCCACGCTTTGTATCTGGGCTGGTCTGAAAATTCAACACAATAAAACCAGAAAGTACAGAAATACTTACCTGTTAACTGTGCACTATTTCAGACACCTAGCATCGAAGTACGAACATCTGCCCTTGGTTGCTGAAGCAATACAGTGCCTCTCGAATTAAACTCATGGTTGCTTTGAGATTCTATTCCAGCACAAAATATCTTCTGCTGTCAGGCTGCTGTGGGAGAATTGAGCACAGAAGGGGTCTGGGTGGTTTTATTTTAAGCTCCCTGCTTCTGAAATAACCACGGTACTTCATGAATCATCAGGATATCCCAACTGTAATATCATACAGGCAACTTTTACTAAAATCTATATAATCCGTAAGTGGGATGTCACAGCGTGACACGCTGTATTCTATCTTTACCATCCAGAGCACCAGATGGATTTCAGAGCAATTAAGCAGCATTTCACTTAGGGGCTATTTTTTTAAAAAGCTTCATTTATTTTCCATTTATTTCTGGGCTGAATATTGCCCCTCCCCACCTAGCAAGCCTAGTTCTCAGGACAGGGACAAGCTTACTCAAATACTAATTAAATTTTGAATTATAAAAGAACAAACTGACACCCTAAATGCTCAAACCAGCCTAGAAGAAGTGTGTTTCATTCAGAAAGTGGGAGAAAAGAGGAAATCTGAAGGGGAAACTTCCAGGAGCACAAGTACTTAGGAGCAAAGCGACAGTTCAAAATAGTCTGGAGCAAGGCTCCCTTTGCCAAACACTCAGGACGCCACATAAGCCTTCCCCCACCCTAATTAAAATAGGTCCCGTCTTTGAGCGAAAGGCTCTTGTGTTCACTGTCAGCAGAGCCGAGCAGCCCAAGAAGCCCTTCTCAGAGCAGTGGGTTGTGAGTGGCATATGTTCATTCACCGGAGCTGCCCCAAAAAGCAGCCGAACATCAATCAGCCAAATCGGGTTTGCATTTTCCAGGTGGAGGCAATTACGAGCAGCTCAGAGCTGCGAACTGTTAAAAGGCAGCTTGGCCTTTAACCTCAACCAGTTACCAAATGCCCAGATGTCACTCTCAATTCAGCTCTTCCAGAATCACAGGGTTTGGTTTATAGTACTGGGTTACCTCTCCAACATAGAGGGCTTCAGAAAAGATTCAATAAAGGTTATTTTTAAAAGAAAACGTTGTGGCAGGAATTCGGCTTCTCAAATCTTTGCTCTTTCCTTTCCATCCCCAGTGCTCTCACTGTCAGCAAAGATCAGGCAGCCTTGGAGACTATTCCTCCTCTGCTCCACTACCCATAAAACCAAGGATTGCTTCTGAGCAAGATCCAGGGATTTGGGGTTTTTCTCCGCAGCACTTGCCCCAGCTGCACCCTCCCTCCCGGGATGTCATTCACAGCCGAAAGCTGGGCCCCATCGCCTGGGCTGGCAACTGCAAGAAGAAACATGAAATCGCTCCGAGGGCCAGGGCAGATTTGAGGCAAAAGCAATGGACCAGGTCTCCTCCCAAAACATCACAGATCAAACTGGGGAGACCCACACTCCGGACCCCAGTGCTGGTGGCTCCCTCCATCCCACTGGGAGAGGAGCTGGGTCTCGATGAGGACATGCATCCCCTTCAAGCTCCAGGTAAAACATGGGGTGAAGTTACCCGACCCCCCTTTCTACTTCCATGAGGGAGGCACAGAAGCCCGAACCCTGTACCCCCCCACCCCCGCATCACCCCCCAGACGTGCAAGGGGGACCCCCAGACAGCCCACAGCATCCCCACGGCCTGGCCCGAGGTCTGGGACCCCCGAACACCTCGCAGCACGGCCTACGGGCCACCCCCACGGCCTGGCCAGGCCACCACAGGGC
>VXBO01004449.1:33933-46876 GCA_013400135.1 Rhinoptilus africanus | reverse complement strand
AGGGGATGATCCCTAAGGGGAAAGAGGGGTATCTCAGAGGAGGATGAGGGGGCGATCCCCGAGGGGCAGTTGGGGGGTTGAAGGGGCAATCCCTGAGGAGCGGTTTTGCGGGGTGAAGGGGACAATGCCCTGAGGGGCAGTTTGAGGTATCGCAGAGAGGGCTGACCCTGAGGGGTTGATCCCTGCGGAGGATGAGGAGCCATCTCTGAAGAGCAATTTTGGGGATGAGGGGGCGATCCCTGAAGAGCAGTTTGGGGGATGAGGGGGCAATCCCCTAAGGAGCAATTTGGGAAGGAGGCAAGGGGAACGATCCCTGAGGGGCAGTTTTGGGGGATGAGGGGGCCATCCCATGAGGGGGGTCATTCTTGGGGAAATGAGGGGCCAGGGGGAGCAATTAATGGAGGGCAGAGTGAGGGTTATGGTGATGAAGGGTGTTGGTGCTGGGGGCTGAGGAGCAAGGGAGGTTTGGGCCACGGAGAGGGGCAGTCGGGGGCTGAAGGTAGGGTAGGGGGACGCAGGGATGTAGAGGGGACAAGAGTCGCTCCCTTCCAACTCTGACAAAGCAGTCTTTTCTCTAAAGCAGAGACCTAAGCCTCTGCTATCCCCAAGACACCCTGATTTGTGTAACTGAGCAATTCCTCAGAATAATTAGTGTGACAGGCCACCGTTGCTGACACTGGGCCTGGAGCACCACCTTACTGGGAGCACCATGGGTATTACCCTGCGCATACCAGGGAGCCGCAGCTCTCCTCAGGGACAGGCAGATGCGCACTGGCCTGATCCCTCGCCTGGTTGTGCCCCGCTGCCACCCAGATCCTGTGAGATCTGNGGGGTGGGAGGGGGGGGGCAGGAGGAGCCTGAAAAGCAGAAGATTAATTAAGAGGCTGTGCCACTGCCTTGCTGTGATCTCAGTAACTGAAGTGATTTATTCTTCATGGGGTAATTACATTCCCCCTTTTTCTGGTATCTCTCCTCTGATCTGTATTTATCTCTTGGACATGCATTTGGGAGCAAACGTGGTCCTTGATTCAGCAAGGAGATGACCGTCTGCCCTTTCTGTTTTCTATGCCTTTGCGTTACAGTTTCTGTAATACACAAAGATGTGCTATTTGTATTGATTCAAAACCTCCAGATCCTTGTATGGCTCAGGGATCTCACCGATTAACCACTATGGCCAGATGCTGACATGGTATATGGCATCGGTGTTACACCACTGAGTTTGATCGGAAGTTTGTGACCTGGTTTTGTATTGTGCTATCAAATACCTGTTTCTGCTGCCTTACCTGCTGGCAGGTTTCTGCTGCATTTTTTTAAAGCTGTGTTACCCTTCATGAGGACGAGTTTGGGAAGCTCCTGTAGCCACAGCTCTGAGCTGGCCGTACTAATAGTCCCTTTTGGCATCTTGGGCTGTGCATGCAGGAATGAGTAGGAACAGTTCTTTTTCCTGTGAAATCTTTCTTATATTAGTAATAACCGAGCATTAAATACAGACTTATTCTCTTTTAAAAACACAACATCCTTTTGTCTTTCACGCCATTTGCTTGGCACATTGCGCACTCATACCCCCTTGCCAGCCGAGCTGCTTCCGTGCATGTCAGCGTCACACTTTTTACTCACAAACGTGATATCTGGACGCGTGCCCTGTCCCTGCTCATTTCTGTTCAGCTTTCGGATGCTTCATTCAGGCCATAGACATTAGAGGGAGCTAAAGACTGCTGCGTGCGCCCACCTGGGCAGCTGGATGGTTGGACACTTCTCATTTCAGGCAGGGGTGGCCCGGAGCCTGGTCAGAGGGCAGGCCGGCACCGGCTGGATGGTCCCACAGCCCTTCAGCTCCAGGGGTGCTACCAGGAGGGTCACCAAGAGCACCCTGCCCTGCCCGGGAGGTGCAGGAACGTCCAGGCCAGCCCATGCTGGTGGGGACAGAGATGGTAGAGGCTGAAGCCTCTCAGCCATAGTGTTCCCTGCTCACAAATCCCAGCGAATCCACGGCTGGGCCATCCTTGAGAAACAGCAGTGTCTCTGTGAGCTTGGTGTGCTATGGAAGTTCTCTGCCATGCAGGGAGGAGATCTGATGGATCTGATGCCCACCAGAGCTCTGCAGCTGACCAGGGCTCCAGCAAGTGTTGCAGCACCGTGATCCCTCCCCGTTTGAGGCCAGCCTCCCCGGCACCACCACCATTCTCTGTGCCTTACTCACCCTGCTGGCCCTGCTGCGGCTCATTAGACAGACCCTATTTATTGGGCACATGGTGACATAAAGAAGGATGATTCATATTGCAGTAGCCAGAGGCTCAGCTTAGAACCCATGTAAAGGAACAAGAAGGGACAACACGGATAGCACAGAAGTCTGCGTGGGACCTGTCGCCTTGGCTCTGTGTGATGGGGCAAGGTGTTTGCTACAGCATTGCCGGACCAACATGGCGGCAATCAGCGGTGTATTAGACAAAAGAAATACAGCCAAAGAATAGTGCCGTATGGGAGACTTTAACATCCCCAAAATAAATCTGAGAACAAACGCTCCTAAAAATGGCATGGCGTCGTTATTTCTGGATCTGATAGCCAACAGATTTTTTCACAAACTAGGCACTCAGCAAAAGGCAGCGCTATTTTAGGTGGGGTAATTGAAGATGATAAAAAGCCTAACCACAGCAATAACGCCAGGTGGGGGAATCAGTGTGAGTCAGGTAGTGTTAGATGAAGACTGACCAAATACAGGTCTGGAAATAAAGGGTCTTGGTTGCACAAGGGCAAGCTATGAGTAGCTGAAATGAAACCAGTGGGACCGGAGCACTCAGCGTTTGATGTCAGAGCCTTTCTTTACCTCATAGAGGCAACATAGAGGCAAACCTCCACATTTGGAATATGTATTCCAAGCAAAAGCTGGGAATGTGGAGGTAGCTCTTACCTGACTGAGCAGCTCATCTCAAAGGAGTTATGTAAAGACAAAACAAAGCTCCGAGGAGGACTTTGTGGCAAAGATAGACACGCCTTGGGTGTCAAACAGAGGAGGGCTACAGTGGGACTTGCCAAATCCCATGCTTTAGCAACAAGGCTTTATTTAAGCCTTCAGCCAGCTGAGAAGATGAATCGTGAGGCCCGTGACACTCTCCAGCCATGCGCAGCAGCAGAATCTCTGAGGGGCATATCCGGCGACACTTTCCTGGGCTTTGGGAAAACCCAATGCTGCTCTACTCCCGCTGACTGACTGCAGATCCCAGGGCCTCTGCAATTGCACATGGAGCTGAAATCCTGTGTGAAAGCCGAAACTATGGCTCTCCAAAAGACACACTTCACCATCTGAGCCCATAAACATCAGACTGACCAAGGCCTTTTCCAGATGGCAGTGTAGGTGGCCATGCTGCGCAGTGCCACCGAGGCTCGTCCTGGTGCAGAGGGACCGACCCATCACAGAGCGTTCAGAGCAGTGACTGACTGCGGGCAGTGCGAGCAGGGCCAGACCCAGGTTCTGCCAGGGTGCACATCACTCACTGGGATGACTCCACTCACAGAGGGAGAACCTGGACACCTGCCACAAAATGACACCAAAATGGCACATTCTACCAAAATAACCCGGCCCAAATTGGTTTGTGTTAGTTGCCTGGACAAGAGTGGGGATTCATTGCAAAATGCACAGTGGTTCTTTCCTTCTCTGCCCTGTGAAACATTTTAAAAGCACAAAAATGAAAAATCAAACCTTTCTTTGATCCCTTCATGCCTTCCTCGCTGCTTGTCCAGTGGGATTTGGGGCTCGCTGACCCTTTAGGAGAGCAGCCTGGGGCTGAGGTAATGGATATTCCTCATTTCAGGGATTTTTTTTTTGAGCTGATAGTGAATCAAAACATTGGTTAATCATCCAGATTGTCTCCTGTCACCAGTATAGCCAGGCTTAGACTCAAAATGCTGAAGACACTTCATCTGCCTGCTTGCCCACCTTCTTTGGTGCCCTGTGCCCAAACCAGGTGTGACCCCACTGGCCACCCAAGTGCCATGACTGCTTGTTTCCAGCCATGACCTGATCTCTCAATTAAATCCTAAGAACTGGAGAGCTGACACAAGCCACCATGTCACCCAAAGCCCAAATGACCCGCTACGTCACCTGGGTCACCTCATCGGCTCTGTGGTTGCCCCTTCACTCTCACAGTGCCACCAGGCCAGTATGGGTGGCATCGACGCTGCTCCTACTTGTGGGGCTTTTCTCCAATGCAAATCACCTCAGACTTATTTATAGCAGTTATCCCAGTGGGGAAGTCTATTTTGGGCTGATGCTCAAGTACCAGAGCAGCGCAGGTTGTGTTAACGCAGTGCTGGTTTATTTTTGGAGCTGCCCTTTTCCACATGTGCGCTGAGATGGTTTCCAACCACAGGGCGCTTTCTGAGAGTGGTGAAGCCAGAGACAGGGGTGGGAAAAGAGGGACCACGTGAATAAATTTTATAGATTAAAACCTAAACGAGCCTCCACAGCAAAGGTCTCTTTGACACTACCTGCCTGGGATCCACTCATCATCTTGGAAGGTTGATCGGCTGTAGGACAGGCCACGAGCAAGGCACAGGCGAGGAAGGGTTTCTGGAGAAGACCGCTGAGGGCTCAAGGTCAAGTGAGACAAAATGCAAGAGAGGAGGAGCAGGGTACACAAGGCAGGGAGAAAAGGAGAACTGAGACCTGGATGCTCTTAAAATGTCCAGGGGCACAATACGGTGGCCACAGGCACAGGAGGGCGCAATAGCTTTGTTCAACAGAGGCTGGAACAGCACAGCGGGATGGGACATGGTCTTGTCCTCTGCATCCAGAGGATCTCAGCTCTGGTCCCACCACAGGCCATCCCAAAGCAGCCTGGGATGGGAGACTCTGCCCAGATCCAGATGCTGCAGGCAGCAGTGGTGCCATTCAACCCATCAAGCCGTGAGCATGGGCTTCTCGGCAGCGAGTTGCCAGAGCTCGTAGCCACCCTCGCCAGCGTGTAGAGCTGTGAGCAGCAGCTACTGGCGCGCAGCAGAGCTTGCAGCCCCATCCTCAGAACTGGGGGGTCTGCTGGGACAGCACTGCCAGGTGGAGTGTCCTCAGCAACCATGGCAGCAGCATTCAGAGGCTCACAGCTCCATCTCCCAACGTGGCAGCAGGGCTGGAAAACTTACTTATACCAGGCCAGAAAATACCTTAAAAATTAAGATGTATTTTAAAAAAATAAATTCAACAATGTCTTCCCTGCCCATGGAAGGAAGCTCAGCAGCAACCCTGCAGCCCTTCTCCCACAGCCTGAGCACCAGCCTCCAGTCTCTGCTGCTGCCCATATCCCCAGTTCTCCACCATACACTCTCCTCGTACCTGTTTCCCCCTTGTGGTGGTGCAACCACCCCCGCTCCCTTTAGGCCCCTCAGTACTAGGTGTGATTTCCTCCCCACCTGGACCACGTAATAATACAATGGGCCAGAACACCATGTAATGGTCCAACATGAAAGAAAGAAAAGGCAGAGGGCAATGGACTAGAACACTATGAGATGCCATCAGCGTGCCCAGCTCCCATGGCTCCTACTGTCTGAAAATAGTAACAATAATTAATCACTCCTGACAATATATGGATTGTGGTCACAGAGAGTGGGGATACTAGGACCCTAAGATCTAGCAAGTTCTAGGTTTGTGTAATTGGTGGGAAGTACCAGAATATTCCATTGTCCGAGCTGAGCCAGAGTGCAAATGTACCTGCTGAAATTCAATTATCTCAGATTCTATAAGGAGCAATTCTAGCAAGACCCTTGGAGCTCCCTCAGCTCACAGGGGCTGTGGCTAGTACCCTGCCTGAGCTGGGAGCCACTCAGGCTGACACCCCCAGGGTTAGATCAGGGCAAGTCAACCTCTCTCCAGTCTCAGTTACTGCCCATTGAGGAATGCCGATGCACTGTATTTACTCTAAACTCAGGGAAAAGGGAAATTTTTAATTATAGGCTAGCTTCTTTCATCTACATCTTCATTTTTATGCTTCTGATATAGACACTAGCTTTACAGAATGTGGATGTTCTTTGGTTTGTAGGAGTCAAAAGGGGACCCATGAGTTCAAGAGGCACCCACTACTAAGGGATCTTTGATCCCAGCGGTAGGAGACCCATGTGCACGTGCTTAGATGCTTTTGCTTATATGTATTAATTTGAGATATGCTTTTGATCACAGGTGTACGCTCTGATTTGGGCTACACCTTATAGTTGATTAGTGCCAATCTTGTCATCTTCAAATCTGTAATTAAGTTGCTGTTCAATTATTTTGTTAAATCACTCTGCAAATCTTTAAATTGGTTAATGATTCGGTGGTGCTAAAACTCTTGATCTACTTCAAATCATTAATAAATTTTGAATCGCTGCTAAATTGTAATATTTCCATCTGCAACACCCCTCCACAAGCTGTCAGATAAGGGAGAGGGTGGAAAATGGTCCAGGGTCTCAGCAGCAGGCAGCCTCTGTGCTGCTGTTTGCAGCTGGCAGAGTGCGCCGTGCTGCACCATGACCCTGCATCCCCATGTGGGGACTGGCGGTCTCGCACCATCCTGCTGGGGTAAGCGAGTTAGGGCAGGAGCCACTGACAGACCCAAGACGTGGCATCCCAACCCTGCAGCTCCAGCCCGGGCCCCAGCCACCCTCCCAGCCCCCTTGGGACCAGCACCGAGCTGGGAAGGAGCTGGTGGAGACTGGGAAGGATGACCATGGAAGAACCCTTGGATCGAGGCCTAGGGGGACTCGCTTGTCCCTCAGGGCCTGCCCCCAGCCACATGCCAGCCACGTAGGTCTCAATGCATTTTTATTAAATTCTTACAAAACAGAATACAAAATTCTGGCATCAACAATTGTTGTAAAGGAAAACTTCAATTCAGCTGTATCAGTTCACCTGGTACATACAGTAAAGTGCTTGTTTTTGTGTTGGGGGTTTTTTTCCCATTTATGGTTTTTTTGTGTGTTTTGCTTTTTTGGGGTTTTTTTTTTCATTTTTACTTTCCAGGCAGCCCCCAAGTGGAGACTGGCGTTGTACAAACCAACAGTGCACTAACATGACTCTTGTTGAACCAGCTTTGGCAGTCTTCATCAATTGTAAAGAGGAGAAAGTTTCTCCTGTTTTGATAAAAAAAGAGTTAGCTTCACAGTAAACATTTCTAACCAGTTCTAAGTCGAGTTAGTCAGCTGAAGGAAGGGCAGGGGGAAGGAGAGGAAGGCAAAATGCTTAAAATTTCCAGCTTAAAATGAAAAAAGGTAATAATAAAAAAAACTTTTTGAAGTTGGTTTCCAAGACAGATGCTCTATGGTGGGGGAAAAACTTTGAAAGAGGAAGAGGAGGCAGAAGGGTATTGGTGAGAGGGGTTCGCTGGTGCTGGAGCACAGGTCAGGGAGCATCTGTCCGGAAACCGGCCCGGGAGAGGCGCTAGCAGCAGGGAGGGGACATCCAGTGCTGGCATGAGCATCTCCCCAGGCAGCCTGCTGTGGTGCGAGCCCCACACTGCCAAGGCAGCCATGGGTGCCCAACACTGCCACGAGTCAGGGCTAGAGGCATTTCAGAGTCTATCCCCTGACTCTAGAGGCATTTAAGGATGCTCTAAACCACACAGGCCCTGCCACACACACACCACAGCTGCTGGGGGCTCGCCACCCCAGTGACACAGGTCCCTCCCTTCAAGTGCTGGGTCCACAGTCAAACCAAACACCACCACCAACAACCCCCCCGCCCCGAGCCAAAATGCAAAGCCAAACCTGGGCTGAGTGACCTGCAAATAGCTCAGATGCTCCCCCCTGACATGTCCATCCCCTCCATGCAAACACCTGCAGCACCCGCTGGCATCCCCGGCCAAAGACAACCACTGGGACGAGCTCCCGCACAGCACAGGTCACCCAGGCCACGTGCCAGCCATCAGAAGAGCGTGTGTGTGTGTACATACATATATATATAAAAGAGATAGGTCTTATGTGTGAGAAGAGGGGGGAAAACTCAGTTTGCCAATAGAAGCACAAGGGGGCAAAAAAATTCCAGACATCCCCCCCACTGTCCCCTTCCCATGAATTTTTTCTTTTTCTTAAAAAAAAAAAAAAAAAGGCTGCAGCGTGCAGCATTAACAATAGCTTTCACAATACCAGCTCAAGGCATTGCGTACTGTACATCATTCAAGTATTTCTTAATGTAAGACAACAGGGAATTATCTACAACTGATAAAACAAAATAAGCTATAAAAAGTAACAATGTACAATCAAGATGGATTTTTTTTTTTTCCTTTAAAGGAGGCCTCTCCGGGGTGTGCCGGTGCCTGCGAGGGAGGGGGGTGTGTGTCTCCCCACCCCGTTCCTCCCTACCCCACACAGTGGGACTGGGGGCACTGGGGAAGGGGGATGATCTCGAGTGCAAGGTGGTTTTGGTGGGGGGATAGCTGCCCTCCCTGAAGGGGGGCAAGAAAAAACAGCCCCTGCCCCAAACTCCGTCAACACCCAAGACCACCGTCTCCCAAGGTAACTCACACACACCTCCCTGAAACAAAAAAACCCCACATATATTGCATAGTATTGCTGTCAGCAGTCTTAAAATAAAAAGAACTCCCCCCGCCCCCCCCAAGACAGGTTCTCTCTTCAGCTGAAGACGTGGGGAAGTCTCTTCCCCAGCTCTAAGTAAGCTCCCAAAGCCTTCCCCTGCACATGCGACTGGACAAGGCTGTTTTTCCAAACCATAAAGCTCAAAGCATTGAGTTTTAGAAGGGAGAGGAGATGGCTAACAGAGGGGGCACCCTCCCTCCCAGCACGCTTGCCCGGGAGACACGGGGAGGGTGGTGAGTGCAGCTCAGCAGCAGCACCCAACAGTGGAGCCCATGGTGGGGAGCAGTGGTTTGCTGCATGGTGCAGGTGATGTTTGGAGGAGCTGGAGATCCAGCGCAGGCACCGCTCGCCTGGACGGATCCAGCCCTGTGTGCAGCAGAACCCAAGCAAGGGCCTCATCCCGATCCAGCATCCCAAGTCTTTTCTCTCCCTTCCCTGAAGCAAGCTTCGAGGAAAGGGCAACGTCATGCACCAATACACATGAACATGGATGCACATGCATGAACACAGATGCACGGCGTGAACACGCACGCCCAGCTCTCCCGCATCAGACCCTGCACCGCCCGGGCACCACTGCCCAGACCCCAGACCCTCCAGACCCACATCCCAGGCTGCTCTCCTGCACCATGGCCCTCAGGTTCTGCCGCCAGCCCAGCCACTTGTCCACCAGCATCCCTGCAGCACTTGGCACCCTCTGTGTCTCCAGACCCTCTGCCACAGCAGCCTCAGGGCCAGCCCGAGGCCATGCCAGGTCGCATTGCTCTGCACCAGGACCCAACACTCTTTAAGGGGGTGTCCTTTGCTTTCTCTGCTATTCCCAGAGGGGTTTTGTGGGGTTTTTTTGGCTGCACCAGCCACCCTGGAGACCTCATCCCCCTCTTGGGCCTCCACAAGGGCACAGCCACTGGGGAGCAGCACCTCCAGAAATAGGGGTGCAACACCCAACCCGGCACAAGAGCACGGGCCCGGACACCCCTGTGCACCCCCCCTTCCCACCCCGGCTCTGACCTTGCGCCCAGGGAGCCACTGGCTGGAGCGTGGGAAGAAAGGAAGAAATTTCTCCATGCCCTGTAGAGAAGCACAGTTAGCAGTTTAAAACCAACAATAAAATAAAAGAGAAAAAAAAAGAGCGTGAATAGCTTATTCTGGAAACAGGCTGCTGAGGAGAGAGGGCAGTTCGGTGGGACGGGGCACTGCTCCCTCGCTGGCACTATCTGCTCCCCAGCCCGAGCGGTTCCCTGCACAACACCTACCATGTCCCCCCAAAGCGCAGCCAGGGACACCCGAGCATGGGACGGAGGGGTTCCCCGCACCCGGGAGGTGCCTCTCAGACACCCTGGAAGGGGGTTTTGTGGGATCAACCCCAACATCGGAGAAAGACCTGCAGCTCCGAGGGGAGGGACGAGGTTAAAACACGACTCCCGTTGTTGAAAGCGCGACCGAGGGTCTTTTGTTCACAGTATGAAATGAGCTGAAATCGTCAAAGCAGCCGCAGATACAAAGAGTCCTTTGGTGTCGGGGAGGGGGGGAAGAAACGTCAGAGGAGAAACCCAGAGTCAGAAAACAAAAGTCCATGTGTCTGTCAGATGTCCTTGAGTGTGCCCTGGGTGAAGCAACCTCACACTTGATTTAATACCTTTAAAAAAAGATCTTAAACAAACCCTCCCACCCCCAGACCTACAAGATCAGCAAAACCTTGTAAACCAGCCACAGGGATGAGTCCTGATCTTGTCACTAGCCAGAAATGGTGGGGTTTTTTGGGGTGAGGGGGGAAAGAAAGAAAGGAGGAAGAGGGACACGGGATACAGCAGGTCCGAGGGGCACAGCTCAGGCTTGGTCAGCCACCAGGACCAGTGGGGCCACCAGGTGCTGCCCGGCAGCTACCGCCTTGGCCAGGCTGCTCTTCTGACGCCGCTTGGCCAGCTTGGACTCAGAGGGGGGAGAGAGCTGCATGGCCCGTGAGGTAGCTTTGATGATGATGGGTCGTGCTTCCTCCTCCGCCTCCTCCTCCTCGTCCTCGTCTCGCTGTGTCAGCTGGCGGTTGACAGCGATAGCCTCTGCAGCGAAGGAGGTGAGCTCTTTGGCACTGCTGTTCCTGTGGGGGAGGCAGAGGCTCAGGGTGGGACGTGAGGGGGCAGGAGCTGGAGGGAGTTGGGGTCAAATATCAGGGTGACCCTCCTTGTGTGCACACCACACCAGACCCCTCAGGCACCAAACCAGGGCTTGAACCCGTATCATGTGCTGCAACTGCTGCCCAGACAGTGAGAGCTGCAGCAGAGAGCAGACCACTGAGGCCAGGATTTGGGGGGCTGGGATATGTTGCCTGCCCTCCCTCCCCCCATCCCAGGGCCATCCACACTCACCTCTGCAGGATGATGGGAGTCGGCAGGGTGTTATTTGGGGCACACTGCAACGAAACACTGACGGTCAGAGCTGGGCAGCCCAGAGGGGGGTGTACCCCACCCTGGCTTTGGGGAGCAGAGGGTGGGAAGGGGAGGGCAGCACTCACCCCCTGCACCCAGGGGTGCTCCAGGACCTGGGCTGCGCTGAGCCGCTTCTTGGCATCTCTCACCAGCAGCTTGGAAATGAGGTCTTTGGCTCCAAAGGAGATGTGTGCCCAGTCCTTGTCCGGAAACTCGTACTTCCCCTCCTGGATGCTCTCGAAGAGCATGTTCTGGGGTGGGAGGAGAGTAAAGAAAAAAAAAGGGGCTGAGCCAGGAGTGGTGCTGCCAAACCAGCAGCGAGTTTCGGCAATGCCAGGGTTCTCCACGCACCTGGCAGGTGTGACAAGCCTCACCCCGGTCCCAGCCACAGTCAGAGCCACAGTGGCCCACAAAGGGGGGGTACCCGCTCAGCATGATGTACAGGATGACACCCAGGCTCCAGAGGTCACAGCGCTTGTCGTAGATGGACGCCTCCTCGTTGAAGGCTTCCACCACCTCTGGTGCCATGTACTCGGCAGAGCCGCACTGTGGAGACAGGTGGAGGTGATCCCTGGCATGGGGGACCAATAGGACAGAGCTGTGCTGTCTGGGGGACCCTGCACCCTCTGAAATCACAGAATGGTTTGGGTTGGAAGCAACCTTAAAGATCACCCAGTGCCCCTCCCTGCCCTGGGCAGGGACACCTNCTTCTCTTCTCCAGGCTGAACCCCCCCAGCTCTCTCAGCCTGTCCCCACAGCAGAGGGGCTCCAGCCCCCCCAGCATCTCCGGGGCCTCCTCCGGCCCCGCTCCAACAACTCTGTGTCCTTCTGCTGTTGGGGGTCCCCAGGTACAGACACGAATGAGGGTGCAGACACAGCTGCTCCCCAGGTTTGCTACTGGCAGGGCAGATCACCCCTGTGGGGTTTCTCACCAAGCCGCACCATGCAGGGGATCCCATGGACCTGCTGCTCCAGGGGGCACCCAACTTGGGGGACTGTGAGAACTGCCACCCCCCGAAAAGAAAAGAAAAAGCCTGAAGAGGTGCAACCCCCTCCCGGGGCAGAGCACCAGGGAGGCCAGGCCCACACCCCACAGCACTGCTGCCACCACCCAAGTGGCTCAGCCTCCATCCCATAGCCCAGGAGCAGCCACAGAGTGCTGCGGGCAGACAGCAGGGCCCAGCCTGCCCTGCCTGTTCCCTGCCTGACGCTGGCAGGGCTGCCGGAGCGGGTGCAGGATCCGGCTGCGGAGGAGTTAAGAGTGATGCAAGGCGAGGCTGGGCCGTTCCCCCATCGCTCCCAGACTCTGGGGCTTTCCATCACACGTGACCCACAGCCCACATGGGCCTCGTGACCAGGGGAGAGAAAAAGCTGCAGCCAGCAGATAATCGCCCTGTAACATAACGAGAGGCCTCCTAAGGAGAGGCCTCGTCAGCCCCAGCAGCTGATACCACCACAGGAAAAAAACATAAAACCCAAGCACCTTTAACCCTGCAGGGGCTGGGGCAGCCACTCCCATTGCTGAGACTGGGGAAACTCGGGACATCTCAGAAATTCAGCCCCTGCCCCAGGAAGAGGGTAAATGCAGAGGAACAGGGAGGCGGGGGTGTTTTGGCCCCCCTGCCGCTGTTGTGCATGCCACATCGGACAGGCTCTGTCCTTCCCTGCACATAAGCACCCCAAAAACACCAGGGTGCAGGGCAACACCCTGCATGGGGGGGCCCTGCTGCTCGCGATAAGTGGAGTGGGGCCTTCCGTGATGGGGGGGAGGTGGGGCAGATTCAGCATCCCCCCAAGAAGGTGCAACACAGGGCGGGGGTCACCCCCGAAGATTCCCGAGTGTCCACCCTGCAGGCTCTGCACGCAGCATCCTGCAGTGGAGGGGCCGCAGCTCCCTCTCACCCACGACTGGGGCGGGGGTGGAGGATGAGGCCCCCCCCGCCACCTCCCCCCCCTCCCTTGAC